>JAVJAQ010003899.1:0-115174 GCA_032362365.1 Zygogramma bicolorata
AAAAGTTATTTGCTTCTTCAGCTGTATATTTCGGATTTGTAGATCGCTGTAACTAGTTTTCTATTGGTTGTGCACGTTTCTGATTCGATTTGGTGAAGAGCTAATCCATGTCCTAGTTCGCTACGACCTTGGAGCGATGACACAGATAGCAAGTTTCGGACTACCAAACACGCTTGTGACAAGTGTTCTTCTCTTTCACAATGTATCCACATTCTCCTTTCTCCTCTAGTTCCTTTTCCATAACAATTACAGTGATGATTTATTGATTTTATTGTTCCCATAGAAAAATATAAAAAAAAAACATATACAATGCAATTTTTCCTTCGGAAGTTGGTTCTTGAACGATATCTTGTAATCTACTATGAAAAGCATATTCTTTTGGTTCTTGCATACTATCTTTAGTTGAGAGTGGCAGCAGGAAAGCTTATACAAATTTTGATGGTAACTGTGTTGATTGCCGATTTGTCCAGTCGATTGGAACACTTTTGTCTTCAGCTAATGTTTTTCTTTTTGCTGTCATACTCATTGTTGATGTTATTCCCAGCTCGGCAAAATATATTCTCAAAGAATTATTTTGAGTTTTAACGGTTCCCAATCTTTTTTTCACTGCTTGCCTTCATTCATTGATTATTTTCCGAAATGAAAATGATAAGTTGAAGTTACCTCACTACTGACTTGTAACAATTGTCATTACAGCAACATATTCGAATGCTATCTATTATTTTCAAATCATTTCCTTGAATCACACGTCATTTCGAAGTTTTTCGAATATTTTGAAAGAAGAAGTTTCGAGACACGTTGTATATGCTGATTCGTTTGAAAAACTCACACTGTATGAGTCAACAACTTGCAGACTTCACTTTGACGGAAAAAGTTTCGACACACGCTGTATATGCCGAAAAAAGATAAACACTTTCGCATGAATCGCTCTCAACCTGTATGTTTCGAAAGAGACACTCCGAGTACGAAGGAAAAGA
The DNA here is from genome assembly GCA_032362365.1 of Zygogramma bicolorata. Taxonomy (NCBI): domain Eukaryota; kingdom Metazoa; phylum Arthropoda; class Insecta; order Coleoptera; family Chrysomelidae; genus Zygogramma; species Zygogramma bicolorata. Next base: position 978 of record JAVJAQ010003899.1, read on the forward strand.
TGTACTCACATTTTTCAGTATGAAGGCACTAGCACGCACAAAACAATTTGTTGATTGATAGAGAGAGTATTGACTGATAGAGAGAGAGAGAGAGAGAGATGTTGGATCTCTCTACGATAACATAGGAATACCCGCCAAAACCTCTGAGATTGTAAGCTATCTACGGTGACCGGATCTCGATCGTGGTACATACTTTGACACACTACTGAAGGCGACGAGAAGTGAAGTATTCCTTCGCACGACATAGGAATCCAAGCTTCTGGGAAGCACCTTCAGCAATCGATCTCAGATGGTAACCGCATGAGAGATTGTTACTTATCGTAATTCCTAGCTACAATATACTTGACTTCGCATGTGAGAAGAGACATGCCTGGGTTTCCTTTCAAGTTGATGTTACTCTATTCTATTATTCTCGCCAAGCCACCATCGATACTATTAACGCTAATGCCTCTCTACATTTTCGTTTCTCGTGCTAATATGTGAACTTCGCACTGAACAAGATGTTTTTTCCAGCAATTCATTAATATGAAGCAGAAACAAAGTAGGCGCCGGGACTGAACCCTGTGTTACACCAGCCAGCGATTGAATGTCGCTTGTTTAGATGTGACAGACAGCCTTAAAGTAGCTTCTATTGAACTAGGCTTCACCACACTGTGGTGTCTTTGTACTAGAATAATGCTAACAGAGAAATCTTGAGTACGTAAAGAGGGATTACCAGATGAAAAAATAAACTCTTCTCCAAGGCAAAACACAGTTATATCGCAAAAAGTAATAAACTAAGTATAAACTATATTTCATAAGAAGGTGTGAAGGCTTTCGGATCCATGCCTTTCTTAGATGTCCACATCACATAATTCATTGATCATTTCACTCATACTGCCTACCGAAAACCCCCGCACACCAATAGATATCTCAATGCCAACTTCCACCATCATCCAGCTCAGGTGAGCTCCGTCCTGAATTCTCTTATCAATAGATCCATCAGAGTCGCAGACGTCCATAACAGAACCAGAGCTGAAAAAGCTCACATCTGCCCTTTTTCAAAATGATTATTTCTACTCCCAGATCCAGAGAATCATTCAACGCCAACACACCCGCTTCTCGCATCCCAAACCACCGGACGACCCGTCCGAACGCCCGAAAGCTTTCCTTCCTTTCATTCGAGGTGTCACTGATCACGAATCACGATTAATATATGAATGCCCCAACAAACGAGACGACTCACAAAGGCTTCCCAATTCCTGGAAACCATCACTATCCTTTCGAACAAGTCCATTAATTAATTCTTTTCAAACCAGACCTGTATAATATATGGTCCAACAGTTTCAACAACATCGGATTCTCCTACAGCTATGAGTATCATCTTTCTATCCAGACAACCACAATCTTCACTTTTTCAAGATGAGAGCTAGGGGTTAAGGGGTCTTAGGCCTCGCCACCAAGTCAAGAAATCTTGAGAATGGCTCCAAAGTGGCAGCCGTATTCTTCTCATCGGCAAATAATAAACCAATAACTGCTAACCCAAATTCAGTCGGCGTCATAGCTCAACGAGTGAATCATCGTTCAGTTTTCTGGTAACGTGTGTGGGCACTATGAAAACGGCTCCGAAATGGGAGCCGAAACGTCGACAAAAAAAACTGTTACAGGCGCGGATCAACGGGAAGTTATAGCTTTCACATGATGCTTTCTTATTACTTTTCGTGGCGGATTGATGAAAAGTAGCCCAGTAGAAAAGAAGCCGTTTTGACAATTTCGAAAAGTGACACTTCAATGTCAAAACTGGAAAAAAATTCTCTTTTGGTGGAAAAATGGTCTAAAAAATTTTCACCATCACCCGGTCTGATGATATTTTGATTTTCAGAACTATATATTTTTCAAGAAAATCACCTGAAGTGGGAGCTCCTGATAATGTAATATGGTTCCCTGCTTCAATTCCACGAATATATATATATATTATATATATATATATATATATATATATATATATATATATATATATATATATATATATATCGTAATTTTAGATGCAATTCATCATTCGAACACACATGCTATTATCCGTAAAAAAGTTTCGTGAAATTAACAATTCCAAACACACCATTGTGCGTCTGACTCCTTACTTTTCACATAGAATGAATGCATCGGGCTAGACAGCCGAGCGCGATGCTTCAGACAGAGTTGAAGTGATGATTCCAGCCTCGGTGCTTGCTTGTACTTTGAAGTGTTTCAGTTTCTCGAGGTACAAAAGGAGTCGATATTTATCGCGCTCTCAAATTATAACAAGGTAGATTGCAAAAGCAAAGTTCAAGTGGTTCGTTATACAAAATGAAAAATTCGAAGTGCTCGGGCCGTCGTTGTATTGACGTTCTTGTGCACTGGGTTACCTCGTGACAGGTGATTAAGATTTCTTTTCAGTGAATTTCATTTCCATGGGTATTTTACTTCATATGTTTCAGAAGATATTTCCGTAATGATCATTAAATAACCCATCAACTTACTTTTTTATTTTTTCCATTACTTATTCGCGGAATCGACTTCTGGGATCGATATCTCGATAATGATAAGGATATCTTGGTATTACCAGCAGACAAAGGAAACTCCACTGTCGTGTTGAACACGAGGGATTATAAAGAGAAAATTTCCAACCTTTTGGATCCAGAAACATATAAAAAAATAAATAGAGACCCGACAGCAGCAATCATGAGGCAAACTGATTATCCAGTCCGCTCGTCAAACCTAGATGACAATACAAAGAAGATATTACAAAAATCCGAAGCCCTTCCTCCTCGGCTATATGGTTTACCTAAAATTCACAAAGAAAATGTACCACTGAGACCAATCATGAATGCAGTAGGTTCACCAACATATGAACTATCCAAATATTTAACTACACTGCTGCAACCGCTCATAGGAAACACAGACTCATATATCAAGGATTCAGGACCCTCTATTGAAAGAATATGAGACATGAGACTAGGTCCAAATGATATACTAGTGAGTTTTGATGTGGTATCCTCATATACAATGGTTCCTGTCGAAGAAACAGTAAAGTTGATTAGATATGTAACAGTTAGGTTTCTCTTGAAACTCCGTTTACCAAGAGAAGTGTGGTTTCTTCTCCATCATGGTGTACAGGATTTTCGTTATCACACCGAAGCCCTCAACAAATCATCAGTAGTAGCTGCGATTCCCAGAAAGCTTCTAACTTAGTACTTGTTTTTCAGTACGGGCCATTCCTGTACTGAATGGTAATGGTTCGGACTTCCATGGTCTATATTTTAACTCTGTTGAAACCTGTTGCTAGGAACGGAAAGATTAAATTACAAATCAAGTGAGAAAAAATCAAATCAAAATTAAATTTTTGGTCAATGATGAAATTAGGGATTGATTGATCAAAGAAAATACTGTTGTTACAAAAAATCGAGATTTCGAATATGAAATATAAGTCAAAGGAAAAAAATTATTTGAATAACGAAATGAACGAAATAATATTGTGACAAGAAACTTGAGGTATCGAATATGAAATACTTGTCAAAAAATGTAAATAAAGAAATTAAATACAATATTTTGAAAAAATGTTGAAACCAAGTTTCAAGTTGAGTTTACTCACGACGTTTCGATTGCTGGTATCCGCAATCGTCTTCAGGTGATTACTGACAATATTTCGAGGGGTGGTCGGTTATAAAGCCCTCCGATTTCCCTATGGTGGGGAAAACGGTGCTACTACCAAGGAGGCGAGCGGGTGCTACTACTAGAAGTGTGTCGATCGATCTTCAGCGGGAAATGGATGTATTGGCGCGAGATTCTCTCTCATCGAGCCGCAGCCGGTCCATGCCTTGGATAAGCGGCCTCCACACATTCCGGATCTCCACGCTGGCATGACTGAATGCGTCGTTGTTGAGGATGTAGGCGGCTTCCTTGAATCAGTGCTCCTCCTTGTGTATGACCTCGGCTTCAGACCATTTGATGCTGTGATGGTTTGTCCAAACATGCTCCGCTATTCCTGATTTCGTTGTTTCTCCTTGTTGAGTGTTTTCCTTGTGTTCGCTAATTGTTACTTCCAATGGTCTTTTGGTTTCTCCGATGTAGGATTTGCCGCACTCACATTTTTTGACTAGTATTTCATAATCGATACCTCAATTTTCTTGTCACAATATTATTTCATTCATTTCGTTATTTAAATATTTTTTTTTTTCGACTCATATTTCATATTCGAAATCTCGATTTTTTGTAACAACAGTATTTTCTTTGATCAATCAATCCCTAATTTCATCATTGACCAAAAATTTGATTCTGATTTGATTTTTTCTCACTTGATTTGTATTTTAATCTTTCCGTTCTTAGCAACAGGTTTCCATAGAGTTAAAATATAGACAATGGAAGTCCGAACCATTACCATTCAGCAAGGAACATTGTCAACCACTTTCAAGCAAACATTCCTGTACTGCCTTGATCTTGTCCGGATCGGTCGCAATGCCCTTCGAGAACAAGACGTGCTTCAGGAAGCTGACCTCCGGTCGGAAGAGGATGCATTTCTTGGGGTTCAGCTGCAAGTTAGCAGTGACACAACTCAATAATTCACTCAAATGATAATGATTTTCCGCCTATTTATTCCCTTTATCGCAATCTGTAATCTACTAACCCAGTTCTGCTCCCCGTCTGCTATATAGTATCATATTTCTGGAATTTTCCGTATTCGAACGGGCATCGACATTTCTATAACTTTCGTGATAGTTCCATCCGCGTGTAAACAAATGTGGTTGGTATCTCTCCCAAACATTCTCCATTATTCGCGATGACAATCGATGGGCGTGGTCTACTTAGAATTTCTTGCATAGGCGTAGAGAGAGTTATGAACACAAAGAAAGTCATGGGCGTAGAAAAAGGGTTTTATTGTTTAGCATAATTGTTGTTGATAGTTGAATTCGTAACAATAGCTACCACTGTGACATAATGAAGTCAATCTTCCATCAGTTGCTGCAATGAAATTTGAGACACACTTCAACTGTTACTCAATGGAGTCATTGTGTTATCAGGTAAGGAAATGAAACTAAAGACATGTATTCTACCTCATTGATCTGTCGAAACATTTAAGATAGAGGCAAATCAGTCATTTGTAGTGGACGTGAGTTTTTCGTTCTGTATCTAGATATTGTTCGAAGACCATATCAGAAATTAATTAGCATGAGATGATAAACAGAAACATGATGCCTGCCAGATGGCATACAATTCTGCTGTGGAAATATAGGCTTTGGTGATTAGGACCAATTTGTTAATGATGAAAGCACCCCTCATTGATGAATTGAAGAAACTCCTATTTTTGGTGAATGTAGTGAAGTTTGGAGTATTTAAGTTAAATGAATCGGCGACTTTGAGCTGAAGAGGATCCTCGATAAAGCAATCTCAATATATTGTGTAGGAGATATTGTTTTTTGTTTCAGATTCTGGAGTCTAACAGCAAATTATTTCGTCATTGAGAACCGATTCATGAATCAAAATGGAAGTTTATGTTGATTCAACAGAGCAGCTGAGCTTTGGAATTCCTATGCAGATGATTCCCAAGTTTACAAGCTTCAATAACTCGAAATTGAATGCTGATATGTATTTTGTCACCTTTGCTCACTTGATGTTTTTCAGCATAACCATATTTTTCCTTTCGTGTCAACCTGAAGAAGACAAAATACAGTCTCATAAAATGTGATTTTGAATATCTACCCTACGCGGTTGGATCTGTATAAGGTTATGTAACATCAGAGATTGTCCAGTTATCACCTGCGAACGATCGAGAATGCAAGCATTCAAAACGTCGTAATTGAATTGAAGGAAATGAACATATTGGGCAATTCATCTATATGAATTGAATGATCATGGCCGATACCTGAAGATCAATTGAGAAGTAAATAATAATTTAATTCTTTGTAAGAAATTTTTGAATCAAGAATATTATATTTATGCTGTTATATTAAGCCGTCTCGATAATGAGTTGATGCCTTCACTTCCTCTAATTATACTAGATCAGTGCCTGCTTGTTCATTATTGATCACACTAAATGATTAGTTTTGGTGACGTTCATGATTTTTTCAAGTACAAATTGCGATTGATTACGATGATTATGTCGAAGTGATGTCTTTGCATTTTCTTGCCGCCCAAGAAGGATATAATGAGCTTGAGTATTTTGAGAATTCAGAAAGTTTAATGGAGAAATAGAAAAATTCCAAATCATGTTTCTTGACTCCCATTCAGACCGGGCGGCTGTGACACATTTTTCGGACAAACTTTCTACAGTCTGTCGTTGGAATAGGAAATATTTGAATCTGAAACGAATCGTAATCTGCAGAAAAAGACGCGCTTTGTGGTACTTCATGGCAAACCCAGAATCTGTCCGAACCTTTCGAAAATTGGTTGGTTTAAACGCAATATTGTCATTATTCAGATGAAATTTCTCAGAATACTATTGACAGTGAAAATCATATTAATGATTTTAATCTCTGATGGATGGTATAAAAAAAATAATTCTTGCTTTTATGAAAACATTTAGTCGATTATTGCCTATTTGAATTCATGAACAAATAATCTTATCTTCAACGAATGATATCAATATCCACACCGTTAAATTCTCATATACTTTTCCTACGATTCTATCTTCACTTATTGAGTGAATTGAAAAATATTGTGCAAACCCTTCTTCATTTTCAAAGCACTTTTTCTAAATACTGTTAATGAGGAAAGAAACAAAGACAAAGGCGTGTTTATAGTGGGCACCACTGCAACTCACAAAAGAGGGTTAGGGGTTAGATGAATTTAACTCGAGCCATCATTCTGTTCAAGAGGATTTAGGGCAGAGGAGTGGTATGAAAAGAGTGGGTCGGTGATAATGAGTTTTTGATTACGGATTGCGTCTTGAACAGCGAATGCCCCGGCTTTGTGAATATTCAATAAGAGGCCTACTGCGAATATTATCCTGGATAGAACGATATAGCTGAGATTCTTCACTTACATGGGAAAAATTTTATTCGTGTTTTCCTATCGAAAGAATCAAATTGACGAGGGTTGCTTATGTTATGCGATTTCAAGTTTTGAATTGATTTGCACTTCATTTTGATGTTCCACTATTGATTCACATTTGAATCGAGAATATTGAAAATGCAGAAATGAATGAATATCATTCTGGCGCAAGTCCCCACCATTTTACTAGTATTATTTTTCATTCTGGATATTTTCTTCATTCTACGAACATCAATTTAAGGCAATGGATGGGAAAGAAAGGAATTTCCTATCAGAAAAATATTCCTTAGGAATTTTTCAATGAATTATTAAACATCAGGCGTAAGCAACAACTTCAAATATTTGTCAACCCATTACTATTTTCGTATTTCCAATCATGTAATCGAGTTCTAAAAGAAATGATAATAAAAGACATACAACAAAATCAGGACGATTTTTATAAAGCAATTCGTTTCAATTCCACGAGTGCATATTCTTTTCCACTCCTAACGTCAGGCGGTTTAATAAACTGTCTAGTGAAAATTACACATCGAAGAGTTTTTTAATCTTATCATGAGATTCAAATCATCATCTACACCATGTAGTGGAGTGCCGTAGGGCGTAAAAAAATTTAAATCCGGGAACCCAGGGCAGGACAATGAATCATCATGAAAATTGTTGGACTGCTGATTGGTGAAAGCTCCTCAACTGGAAGAGTTTAAAAGCACAAAATGTGCGATCTTGATTACAACAATTTTTAACAACAATTAACTGAAAAATGAGAAAAATAAGAAAAAAATGTTTAAAACAGAGATTTATACCTAATGAATTATATTTACATAGTAACTTCGATATTAATTCATACATATTTCGCAAAAAAAACGAGTTACAGTAAAAACATTATTATTATGACCTGTATAGAGTGGCCTTATTTGATGTACTCCCCATTTATTTTTTGAACGGGTCAACTCAAGAAATTGAAATTTGGGATAGTGAAATTAAAAAAACACATCCTTTTGAAAATGCTGACGAATACTGTACAACTCTAGAATATTGAGTCAATATCTCCAATTACTACAAAATAGCGGAACATAATAATTGCCTGAATATATCGACCTTCAACTTCATGAGATAGAACAAAAAGCGACGTTCCCGTGTTGGGAAATGTCGCATAGGCTGTTCTTACGTCAAAAAGTTCAAGGCAACCATTGCGAGCATCTTCGAACTGAACTCCACTTATTTCCTCAAATTATCGAGTTGACGATGTAGGTATTCAGTCAATCATTGAATGTTCCGCCATTTTGTGGTAGTTGAAGATATTGACTCGATATTCTAGGGTTGCACAGTATTCGTCAGCAGCTCCAGAAGAATGTGTCACAAGACCCCTTTTGCTCCCTTACCATTAATTTTTTTTTTCAGACGACGCACAGTCGCCATCTTGAAATTTTCATTTATCAATTTCACTTCAAAATATAGTATTCATTTAATTTCAGTATCCCAACTTTCAATATTTTGAGTAGACCTTTTCAATATATAAAAGGAATGAAGGCATTAAAAAAAGCCGCTGTATATACAGTATAGGTTATAATAATAATAATGTTTTTGCTGTTACCCGTTTTTTTTGAAACATGAATGAATAAACATCAAATTTATTATGCATATATTGTTTATTGGATATTAATCTTTGCTTCAAACGTTTTCTTTTTCTAGTCCTTTCAATTTTTCAGTAAATTGTTGTTAACAATTGTTGTGATCAAGATCGCATTTTTTTTGTTTTGCAACTTTTTCATTTGAGCTTTGAAAAACGCAGTCCAACAGATTTCATGAGGATCCCTTGACCTGCCCTGGATTCCGCGGTATGAATCTTGCGGCGCTCTACTAACGCGTATATGTTGTACTTTTACTGTTACCGGTAATTACAAGGAATAACTTGGTAGTGACTTTTCAAGTACCACATCATATTGGCTGAACCCCGAATTCAAATTGGTCCAATATAGATATATCGCAAGTGGTAAAAATTGATGCTGAACTAATATGAATCAATATTGAAAAAACAATATTTCAATATGAATATTGTTTCAATATTGATAATGAATCTCAACTGAATTTTGTGAAGTTCAATATTGATAATATATGGGTTTGTTATCTTATTACCAATATCAGAATTCCAATATTGTTTGGGAGCGTAGATACACACGTACAATATTGAATTATCAAATTAGGTGGCACATTGGCATGATACTGCAATATAGACATGCGAAAAATCATATTGCTTGAATATTTTTGAATCACAACATGAGAGTGGTATTGGGATTTCGAAAGTGAGCACTCAGTGCATTAAAACAGATATTAATATTGGTAGCGCAGTATTGATGATGAATTATTCCTAAACAAATGTGCAATATTCGAAATATCCATCACATAAGACAGTGATAATCCAGTGGTTTTTCGAATAAATTCTCGGTATAACTGAACTTTCTAACATTTTGATGTCTTGAACATAACTTGAAGTCACCGCATCTATCCCACTCAACTCCTTCTTTAAACAAGTATCTCCGTGCCGTAGACTGTGTAGTGGTCGACAATGATATTTACATAATGAATGTCGTGAGTTCAAGACCCGCAGCAGCCAGAGTTTTTTCCATACTCTGTATGTGGATGAGTGAATTCCTCAGGTAGACTAATTGGTAAAAAATAATTATATAATTTCAAATATAACTACTAAAAATTCTTAGGTGATATCACTCGAATATACATATATATTGTCGATATATCATTTACAATATCGTACCAACATAGTCAAAACGATATGTCACCACATTGTTTTCTAATATTGATACGAAATTGCCGAATGTATTCTCTATCCGTGTCGAGAATGACTACCGAGGATGAAACGCAGTGCAGTGGTTCCCTCTATATAATCCAGTCAATGGGCAGCAAAAAAAGGCATATGCCCTGCAAATGGTAATGCTGTTCTGATTTTGGAATGTTATTGAGTCAGGGGCCCTGAAGAATTCAATTATTTAATTCCTTGACAAAAATGTCATAGTCAAATTTGAAAAGGACAAAGTCACCTCAAAGTTTTGTTTCAACACTCCCTCCCGTGATTCTAACGGGTGGCAATTTACAGCGGGCAGAACGTTTACATTTTCCCAAAAATATATTTTTACACACCACATCACAATAACATTATGTGGCGAAATCGCAGTGATTGTTGAGAAGGCCTGGCCTTACCAATCGAAACGTCACGGTAGGGGTGCAGCATTGTTTATCGAGATATACTCAGACAACCTTATGGAAATATCATTTGAAGGAAAGGATACTACGGAAAAATATCAATTTTGAATTCGTTTCCATGTCATGTCTTTTCTTTTCATTTTAACGGATGTCGTAGCTTGAATCACACATTTTCTTGCTTACCTATTCATAATACCATCCCTAACAACACATGGATATACTGGGTACGTCCTTTTTATGTACCGCGGTACAAAGACGTGAACGGGACTTCCATGGGATATCCCATCCAGGATGTCCCATGAGGTATATTCATAATCCATCCCGCACAGGATGCCCAATGGATGTCCCATTAAGTAAATCCATAAGCTGTCCCATTCATGTCCCAGTTATTTCTTTTATAAAAAACATGAATATCAATTAAAATGATTAGTTTAGTTCGAAAATTGCTATATCTATGGTACAACTTTTTCTCTAGATATTTTTATCATTGAATGACAAAATCTTGCATCTTATATTTGAGTCGCTTATATAATTACATGCGTGTTTACACTGATCCGCTTCAGTAATTTGACCAAAGTTGGAAGACGAAGACGAAATAGTTGAAAACGAGCCAACCGCGCCAATGAGGCATTTGTTCGCATGTCGACTCATAGATGGCAACAAAATTGATGAAAATAATGACATCTGATACTCCTCAACATTTTGTTTTTGAATCATTGTATCGTTTCTTATTCGAAAAATGAGCTTATCGGAAATCGACAACGTAACATAGGGCATATGTCGAACTTTCGTATCAACTAAGATATTGATATGCCTAGAAGTGTCCTCAGTTTTCTACCCAATGCTCACGTCAACAAGCCAACGGCCTTGGGTGCGAGCAACTTCTTTGAAAAATCATACATTATTGTATTTCCTAAAACAAAAGCAAAAATGAGAAAAGTATTCCACAACCAATCAAATTGACAGGTCCTCCATTTATTATAGCAACAGTGTGATATTACTGAAGTGATATGTCAACATAGTGCTACCAATCGGGTTGTTCCGTATATCGTTTCGGTTGACCAGAACCTTAGTTCTCTCTCTTTATGACATTGGCCTGGTCCATTCAAGCGAAACAGAGAGGGAGAACCGTTCTGGGTAACCGAAATGACAGAACATATCCTTAACCTCATTTTCACAAAGCTTCGCGGTGTGTTTTGTTAGATTCGGCGTTGTGTTGATTAAGCTGTGGTATATTGTAGCGTGGTTGAACATTTTGAATTTTATATAATAGTGAGAATTAGTAGTATTGTGAGTGATCTGCTAGAGTTATTCAGACATTAAAAAGTAAGTGGTTATTGGAGATATTAAGTCCTCGTAGAAAAATAATTATTAAACCTACCTGTAATACTACATATCCAATCATGGATAGAAAGAGATAAGTAGGTATTCCCTAAAGGAAACAATATGATTAGTTAATATTATAAAAGGGCACGAAAACTTGATGGAAGAGAAAATGATTTATTAGATCATTCGTAGTAGTAGTGTGGATAGAAGTTGTACATCACAGGTGGAAACCTCAGTGGAGAGTGATATCTGTCACATATCAATACCTTCTGCTTCCAGTAAAGATGACATTCACTCCACATTTCCCACAACGAGTTCAATGTCCACGATAAAATGCTGACCTATCTGTTGATAATGAATGTATTTCAAGTTCCTAGGAGTTTTCTGATGTTTCTTCTATTGAAGAATTGAGTCCTATTTCTGCAGAGGACCTTATTCAAAATGAACCTTCCTTAAATAACAATAGAAATTCGAATAAAGACTCTGTAAATATTGGATCTAAGTTAACTGAATGGGCTCTGAACTATAACATAACACATACAGCAATATCAGATTTATTACAAATATCAAAAATTAAAATGTACATTCCCTAGTTTACCTGCATCTGCCAGAACTCTATTGCACACTCCTTGACAATTAACTATTCATAAGATTGAACCAGGAAGATATTATCATTTTGGATTCAGAGAATGTCTGATGAAATTGTTGAGCCGTCATGAAGGAATCTTCCTGATTTCAAAAATAGAAGTATTCATTAACATTGATGCATTTCCATTATCAAAGAGTTCTGGTAGTCAGCTCATCATTTAGAAAAATATAAAATATTTTATGCACTCACTCGAACTCATTTTCAGTACTTAGCATACTATATATAACACCAAAAATATCTGTTACAGGATCTTCTGAAGCTTTTGGTAACAAGAAACAAATTGAAGAGGCCCTTCAGAAGTTTTTCAGAAGGACAAAATAGAGGAGCCATTCTGAAATAGTTAGTGTTTGAATCAAGTTTTTTATTTTGTGTATTATTCCATGCCCTATTTTTGTTTCATATATAGATCCTATTATTCTTGTTTTAAGAATATATTTTATTTTCACGTCACTTGTAGATCAAAGTAATGCGAATATATAGACCAGAGTAATAGTATTTCAGTTTTTATATATTTGAGAGTTTACAAATTTTTATTATATTCATTTATTTCATATAGTTTGAATATATTTTTCATTTTATGTTTATGTTTCATTAGTATTCGTTTCCTTCTGAAAGTGAATTTGAAGGATGGTTCTGGATCCAGAAGGATGTCCTTTTCGTTAGATATCTGCTGTCCCAGTTGCATCCCTAGTACGTACCATGTCCCTATATTGGATGTCCCAAGAATGCCCAGTGGATTCACTTTTAGTTATAATAGTACAGCCTAGGGACGGTTTCGGGACATACTTATGAGGATATGGTATTTCCCTAGGACCTACCAGAGGGACGTCCCTCGTATGTACCATGTTCCGGGAACAGCTGTACTAGGTACATCTCCAAAACAAATGAGAGATGTCCCAGGGACGTCCATAGGGTGTACTTGTGTTGTTAGGGATGAGATAGCAATCAATTCAGAAACAGAAGTGTAATTTTTGTCGTAGATCAGTCATGTTTCGAATATCATTTTGATGTCTAAACTTTCATTTTCTTCACAAACTTTTATCATCAACTCTATTCTGAGGCTTCATTATCTTTTTTCAACATTTCAGTCAAACTGACAGACAGAACTCCGCACCTGTTTTTCCTTTGAGAGTCGGAAACTTTGTCGTACGCAAGTCGTACGTTGTCAGGTAATGGGACATCTTGACATTATAATCTCGATGACGTAACAAAAACGCTTCAAATCCTTTTTACACAGGCATCGACTAACCAAAATCACTATAAATAATGATGCCAGCTCCCGTCGTTCACGTCCGTCTTTTACAATACTAACCATTATTCTTACCTTCAAATGAATCATTAATTCTGATTTTGAATGATGATGAATTGGTCAAACATTTCTTATACAAATGAAAAACGATAAAAAATCAAACAACACGCATTCAGTGGCTATGACACGAAGTTACCTCTCTAACCAAATTTAACCTGGCTTCTTCACCCCCAACGAAGAACGCGGCACGGTTCCACACTTTCAGGACTCACCATCCAAAAATTGTGTGGAATCCCCAAAAATACATACTACTAGGGCTGGAAACTTGGCACGAATGTGCTCACTCTTATAAAAACAACGGACGAATCAGATGCCGAAGCCCTATTGAGCGTCTTCTCATGCAATTGTAAAAAAAGATGTGGTGTCGCATGTGGCTGCAGGAAAGGTGGTGGGCTAAAGTGTTTCGTTGTGTGCGGATTTCCAAACGGCGAATTATCTGTGAAAATGTACCAGTAGTTGTACTGCCTGTCGTAGCGCAGAATCACACGTCAGACGACTGTGACAATGATGATGATGACGAGTTAGCTTTGGATTCACAAAATGTGACGAATATTTGACGAATAATGTAAAGAATAGCTGCGAAACGACAATCATCTGAGGAATAACTAATAATAAATAATGAGGCAGCAACAAACGGTTTCTTAAAATGAGAAAAACGAGGACTTTGACGATTTCTTTGAAAATTTTTCACGTTTTGTCCGCTGTTACCCGCCACCCGTTACACTTACGGAAAGAAGTGCTGATACAAGAATTATAAAGAATTTCATTTCCTTCGAATATTGGCATTCTTGTCGTGGGATCAACCGTTGAAGAGTTGGATAAAAAAAAATTCATCGTACCTTCAATCCAAGATGGCGGAACGCGCGCACACCCCTCAAGGTCGAAAACTTGTATTTTTTATTAAGGCCCCTAACCCAACAACATATTCAAAAATCAGAACTACACCTTTCGTAGGGCAAAACCCCTTATCGACTGATAAGAATGCTTGTGATGTCGATGCGGACTTCCAGTCATGCCGCAGGAGCTTGCGCCAGTGTGACAGCTACCATATTAGTCCAATCAAATAAACTTTTTTCGTCAAATTTCTGCCTACCCGAAAAGTAGCTGTGGATTCCGGCAGACACATGTGTCCTTATTATCGCCTAAAGTTTGCGCCAGATTCTGTCCGTGCGTTTAGCAACAATTAGCGGTTGAATGCCGGAAATCATATTTTTTTTTGTTTTTTGCTTATATAATGAAAACTATTGATCGGATCGGAAAAAAGTTGAATTGAAAGTTGTAGATTATTGAAAAAACTATTGATTAGCGTTGGCCCGATTTCGATATTCCGATTTGTTGCTTAACTATTGAGCTCGGAAGTTGAAAAAAGGCGTTTTTTCCATTACTCTATTAAAAAATGTTGAAATGCATTTCGGGGTTGCAACTGTGAATTTGGGAAGCTTTCAACTAGTAGAAACCACAGTTTCAATTTGGTTGAAAACCAATTGATAGGTTAGCAACAATCTAATTTGTTACTAAAAAAAGTGTCCCACTAGATTGTTATTTCTTGCCCTACGGATAATCGTAGAGCAATGAACGAAACAGTTTTGGATAGTCAAAGAGTTGAACTACAAATTATCGTTTTTGAAAAATCGATTTTTTTAATGTAATACCTTTAAAAATGGCGTCAAAAAAACAACGTTTTTCAAACTAAAAAACAATTAGGAAAAAATGATCGTATCAAAATGAGAGAAAATGCATGGGAAAGCTGCTATTTTTCTACGAATTTTGACAACCTTACTTTTGTTACACGATAATTAGGAGCCAAGATAACACTTTTTATCATTTAGTTTCCCCTCCATTTGTTTGTTTATATGAAGCAACGAGACCTCGACGACTGCACAGAGCAAGAGTCATATTATCCATAGGAACCAGCAGAATTTGTTCTCCACAATCATTTATCATATTTATTGATAGGAGCAGTGGAGGTTCTTCCGGGACCGTTCGACGTGCCGTGTGGAGGGGGAAGCCGGAGAAAGCGAACCAGCGCATAAAGCCATCGATTCGATATAAGAGTGAAATAAACTGTTCAAGAACCCAAAATGACGATTTTCGCCCACCGGAAAAGTAGCTGTGGATTCCGGCAGAAACAGGTGTCCTTAGTATCCCCTAAAGTTTGCGCCACATTCTGTTCGTGCGTTTAGCAACAATTAGCGGTTGAATGCCGGAAAACATCTTTAATTTTTTATTTTTTGCTTATATAATGAAAACTATTGGTCGGATCGAAAAAAAGTTGATTTGAAAGTTGTAGATAATTGATGAATCTATTGATAAGCGTTGGCCCGATTTCGATATTCCGATTTGTTGCTTAACTATTGAGCTCGGAAGTTGAAAAAGGGCATTTTTTCCATTACTCTATTAAAAAATGTTGAAATGCATTTGGGGGTTGCAACTGTGAATTTGGGAAGCTTTCAACTAGTAGAAACCACAGATTCAATTTGGTTAAAAACCAATTGATAGGTTAGCAACAATCTAATTTGTTACTGAAAAAAGTGTCCCACTAGATTGTTATTTCTCGCCCTACGGATAATCGTAGAGCAATGAACGAAACAGTTTTGGATAGTCATAGAGTTGAACTACAAATTATCGTTTTTGGAAAATCGATTTTTTCAATGTGATACCTTTAAAAATGGCGTCAAAAAAACAACGTTTTTCAAACTAAAAAACAATTAGGAAAAAATGGTCGTATCAAAATGAGATAAAATGCATGGGAAAGCTGCTATTTTTCTACGAATTTTGACAACCTTACTTTTGTTCCACGATAATCAGGAGCCAAGATAACACTTTTTTTCAATCAGTTTCCCCTTCATTTGTTTGTTCATATGAAGCAACGAGACCTCGACGACTGCACAGAGCAAGAGTCATATTATCCATAGGAACCAGCAGAATTTGTTTTCCACAATTATTTATCATTATTATTGATAGGATAAGTGGAGGTTCTTCCGGGACCGTTCGACGTGCCGTGTAGAGGGGGAAGCCGGAGAGAGCGATCTACCGCTAGCGGCCGTCGAGTTCACCGCGTGAAATAAACTTATCAAAGCCCAAAATGACCACGCTGTCTGTATCTCGGGAAATACTGGACAAGTTTTTATTTTTTTTTATTTTCAATAGTGCATCGAGATATGATCGAATATCACTATGGCTTGCCTGGTTTGTTTTCGGAAATCCCTCAAATCTCAAATGATTCAATTTACACCCTGCAAATTTAGCGAATAAATATATTTTTCGAAAGTTTGATAACGTTGTGACATAGGAAGTGAATATTGACGTAGGATAGGATTGTTTCGTAGAAGGATTGAATAAATAAAATGTATATTGATTTTATTAAAAAAATGTATTTTACATTTGTAAATATTCACATGTCCTTACTCTACATACATTTAAAGCATTTGTGAACTCCCATTAAAATTTTGGTCTCTTATTTGGGATAACATATTCAATTTCGCTCGCATCGCTCTCATGCTCATCACTTTCACTGTCAAGCACACATTCTCCAGAATCATTTGAACTGTAGCTTTTTACCGTTACATTTGTTTCATCAATAAAGATGGTATGCTCGTCCGAAATATTTTGATCAATCTCTAGGATTTCAATACATTTTTTTTCAACGTTGGTGCATGTTTCACCATGACAACTATAACACAGACTCGTGCATTGTAGTCCATGTTTTCTACAACCACACGTTGCTGTTTTGCACCCTTTTGTGCATCGACAACTAATTTGTCTCAACATATCTTCCGGTAAAAGCTTTTCGGTTGAGTAAACAGGCTGCAAACCATTGTCTGTTCTTTTCCACCCCCATCGCGTGGCATCTAGAATATTACCCAACCACAATTGTATTTGATAATACGAGCGAAATATGTGCTGTTTAGCAGCAGCAGCTGTTGGAGGAAGGCTTTCCAACTTAAAAGTTGATTTGCACGCCGCTCTTTGGAAGTTAATGTAGCGCAATTCATTCAAATCAACTTCTGTACTACCGCCGTATAAAACAGAAATAATTTTGTTACCGCGACTGACTAATTCTTCAGGATCCGCATCTGCCTGAAAAAAAATTTCAGCGCATGTTTTCAATTCCGAATTTGCAAGGAATGATCTGATCAAACCTTTTTTTCCTTGATTATAAAAACAAGAAGTCGTATCGCACCCAGTGAATACATGCAAAAATGCTACTATATCACGAAGAGATTCATGTTTGAAACTACAAGATTCGTAACTCGCTGCAGATTTAGTCTTTCTTCCTGGTTTCATGAAGTATATGTTATTATGTGAGCTGGAAAATTGATTCAGAAGAACCAACAAATCAATATCTTCACCGACTACAATAACATTACAAATTCTGGATGCGTTTTCTACTGCTGTTTCTATAATCAAAGCATCCGCGTCTCCTTCTGCAGTTCTCGTTTGAAATCCTAGTGAATTGAGCTCTTCACTCAGGGCAGCGATCAGTCGTATTTTATGTTTTTCATTACATAAGAACTGTTCTTGAGAGAATGTTATTTTGGTTGTTCTATCAAAATGAATCTCTCGACCCATCTTTTTAATCTTTCGTCGCAAACGTTCAACGTTTTTGGTGCTGTCTGTGGTTGTGGGATCTGGGTATCCATCGAACACTACAAAGCTATTTGCTGCATACGATGATTTAACGTAATTAACGTATTGTTTCAAAATATCATTAATAGAACTGTTGCTACTCCATGTAACTCTATGCAAAAGAAAACCCCCATCGACCACATGAATAACTTTCTCAGTAGGCAAAACAGCTTCATCGTTAAATGCATCATAAAAAGATGATTTATCGGTTTTACGTAAACAACCGTTGTCAAAAATTGACAAAGGATAAGGAGCAAGCTCAAATTTCAAATATTCTTTCATATCGGTTTTTTAGTGTAATGTTCATAGAAATTCTTTGGAAAATTTGTAACGGATCTATTGTTATGATATCGTTATCAATTGTCACTGATGAAGTTAATGATTTTAAAGAAAGAACTTTGTTTTTTCTCTCGAATTTCAGAGTACCAAATGTTTTTCCCACTATGTTATTTAGCAATTTTGAACCTATCTCAAAAGCTTTATAACAATTAATGTTTTCATTTCCAACAATACCTGAAGTAATGGACATTATTTTTTCACCTACTGGGAAGGGATCGTAAATCTCAAAAAAACCAGATAGTTTCTTCAAATCCTTGGCATCCCGCGATATTCGGGAAATCCTCGCGTCAACATGTTGTTCTGATGATGAATACGAAATATTGCAAAAAGATTCCACCTCGTTGCAGAGATCTACTAAAACAATAGTGGATAGAACCCATTTTGATAAAACGCTCTCGGAAATACCTCGACCTCGCGTTAAACCACCTTGGCACTTCATAGATTTCATTAAAACTTGTTCGATGGTCATGTCGGTCCAAACCCCACACCAAAATATATCAGTCCTCCGTATGGTAAAATATCCCATGTTTGCAAACTTATCGTACTCATATACGTTCATGATGTTTCGTAAATTTAACATGTCGTGCAAATACAAGTGCGCACACTTTGCGTACAAGTTGTGGCCAGAAGCGTGAAAATATGGAAGCATCAATTGCACTGCATCTAGATGTGATACCCAATCCCCTGAGCGTTCTGCTGTAATGAATTTTCTCATAATATTAATCATTTTGAAATATTCGATCCAAAGCTGTGCAGTCGGCCCATTACGATTTAAAGCATTGATTGTAGATTGGAATCTATTTTTAATGTCATTAAATTCTTCGCTGTTTTCGAGTAGCTCTTGAAAATTTTCTTTTTCAGTTTCTGCAAGTAAATTCTCAATTTTGGCTTGGTCAACGTCAGATATAGTCATATATTTGCAAATAATATTTGATAGAGCCAATTGAACGAGCGAATGACCTCGTACAGCTCTGGAGAACGCGTGCCCTGTGAGCGCTTTTTCCGCGGATAGATCTGCATATATTTGCTTGAATGCTTCGTTGATCCCGCTCCCATCCATTATATATCCTATCGCACCTAGGAAGGACATGAGCATATGAAACCCCCCGAGTCGAACTATAACACATTTTAAATCGAAAGGATCATTATTTGGATCGACGTTTGCTATTATCTCGCGAGCTTTCAAGTATAGCGGCTGATCGAAAGTGACCATTCCATGGGTTTGACTATACCTCTTACAATGGTTTGCAGCTTCGACTAAAGAAGTGAATACTGTGTCGTAATTGCTGGGGGGAGCATTTATAAACGGTAATGGGATAATTCTAGAAATAGCATATGATACTTTTTTGTATAAATTCGACATAAATCCATTCCATCCTGGTGTATCAGCTATATCATAATACTTTCCGAAAAACCAAGCAATATCATTTGATGTGCTCTCAATTTCAGTCTGTATTGGATGCACATGACTCAAATTTTGAACAGGCACGTTATTTAAACCACGAGAAGTTTTTTTATCAAAAATTTTCACACCCACAAAACCAAACTTTCCGATTACTTCGGATGAAGGCATTTTCTTCAACCTAGTTATCGTATCATCTGAGGAAACGGCAGATGCTGGAGTGACGCACATAATGCCTCCCATCGCATGGAAAGTGTTGGAACCGTCGAGGGTATTGGTATTATGGTCGGCATTGTCGAATACGAATTGTACATAAGAGTCTGTACTTATTTTATATGTTTCTGGATTATTCACAATAGCTGTCTCGAATAACATAGTCTCCGTGTAAGACGCGCACAGTCCTAAATACGCTAATCCATCAATCAAGGTCTTTGATGCGAGTTTTTTATGGATCATCGATGAAAGCCCAAGTAAAATTGGCGATAAAAATGATCGTGGTCTAACCGATGAGATAATTGAATGACATATCGTAGCGACACGCCTATTCCATTTTACACGCGCGTCCTCCTTGTTAATACACTTGTCGTTGACAATAACATTCGACATGAACCGTTTCAGAGTTGTAGGAATGTCATCGTCAATACCATCAAAAAATTTACTTGGTGCTCTATAATCGGTTATATCATATGGCTTCGATCTTATATCGCGCTTAATTATGTCCGATGCTAAATCAATAATTTGGTTCTCTTTTTCTTCTAGAGTTCCGCTACTATTTTTTTGCCAATAATCAGTAACGATCCTATTCACGGCTACACGCGAACACATAATCAGATCATTTTTCATCGTATATAAACAAAGATTATCGCCAAAACGTTTCATTAGTTCTTTTCTCATTATACTAACATCAGGCATGACACCAGTATATTTATCTCTCAATTCATTAAACGAAAACTGACATTCATCGGCATGGTTTTTAAAATAATCCTCAATAAAATCCACAGCAGTCAATGTATCGCTATCTGCTTGGCGCACAGATAAGTTACCAAGACAACTAACGTAGAAAGTACGCATACAGTCAGCATGATAACGGGCATTCACACCTTTCAAATCTTTCACTGATTCTAAACGAACTTTCAGATTCTGATTGAACTCATTATCAGGACGAGTTTTTAAAGTTTCCAATATCTTTTCTCTTGTATCACTTGATGCTACAGATTTTATTTGCACTCTTGTCTCTGTCAACACAGCTTTCTTATTGCAAAAAAAACATTTCGTTTCCCAATCGAATTTACGAGCCTCGGCATTTATTTCCCTTATTCTGGCAAGTTGGACGCTCACTGATTTTGCTGCTGCCTCGATGTTTTTCGCTTTCGTGTAGGATTTGCGGCAGTTTTGGTGGACCAAAAGCGATCGTTCATGTGCAATCCGGAGATGTTTGCGATCTTTCCGTTTTTTGCTGGCATCTATCACGTTATCAATCGCCCTCTCTCCAATTGTACAAGATGTTTCTCTTGTCATGGGTTGATCACACAAAACACAAATGGACGCTACATCCTCCGATTTGCTACCACCTGCTGCCTCCTCTTGCTCATCCATGTCAACTGCTATTTGATGAATGTAAAAAAATTTAGATTTTAATTTAAATAAAAATTAAAAAAATATTAAAGGGTATAATTAATGATAATCAGTCTAAGGATATTCTTGCGATTATCAAAATCAAAGATTAAATTCTTGAATTTGAATGTTTTTTTT
This sequence comes from Zygogramma bicolorata, assembly GCA_032362365.1. Classification (NCBI taxonomy): domain Eukaryota; kingdom Metazoa; phylum Arthropoda; class Insecta; order Coleoptera; family Chrysomelidae; genus Zygogramma; species Zygogramma bicolorata. The sequence goes on from JAVJAQ010003899.1 coordinate 22,605, forward strand.
TCATTTTTCCACCATCTAGTTTTTGAGTAATTGACGTCAAAACACTGACAATTTCACATGTCGAAACCTAAAATCTACCTGAGAATCTTCAATAAAATGTTATTCTCCACAAGTGCTACAGATTGTTCACCCTGTAATAACATGATGCAACAATGCTATCCTAATTATCAGAAATGACCTGTATCTCTTAATGACCAGTCAAAATGATATTAGAGCTTGTATATTTCAATTGTATCTTATAATTGTCTTGTACAGCTTATCCAATTCATCTTGGCACAGAACTAATAACGTATATGCCTAGCAATCTCTGTGAAGTATACCAAGATAAAGAAACATCTATTATATGTGTTATTATGTTGAAATTTATTCCTAGAAGGTGTTTCTTCTTTCGTCATGGTCTACACTAGCATTGTGCAACTGGAAAAGTATCTGAGTTTGTGCCAAGATGGATTGGATAAGCTGTACATGTATTCTCTTTTCTTTTTTTCATTTTAATGTGTTGAATACCTAGAACGCTCTTAACACTATTCCTCTGGGAATATCGTTATGACTTCCTTTTATAGTAGTATTGTCTTTCTCTGGTTAGCACAAGGTAGTTTTTAAGTATCCTTACATGTTAGTACTGTAAAATGTGTTTGTAAGTGAATCCAAAATAAAATGAAATAAAGTTTGAACATTAGTTAAAGAATAGTATCTGAATCATACTACTACCGAAACATTTTTGATTTATAGATGTAATTGAAATTATGTATAATGAATAACCTTACCTTTTTAGTAAATCGAAAAAATTTAATATTCTCACTTGAACTATCACAGAAGTCAGCTTAACAATAATACATGTTCAAATCACTACCAAAATAAAAGTTCAAATGGAATGTTTATTTCGCGCACTCAGTATAACCGACCGGAACTATACAAACTGTTCAATCGGGGACACTCTGTACAGTAGTATTAACATGGAAATCACACTCTGCTGAAAGAAACAAACGAAAATTTCTGGGGGCAGATGCCGCCTTATTGGTTCATTTCGTCATTTGCTTGGTATCTGGAATGCCTGATAGGACCTGACTAACCCAACGGAGACAAAATAAACATGTGAATAGATGAATGTTAATGGACATTTTCAGTTACAAGCTGTAAATATCAAAGAAAAATGTTGCACATAAATGGGCCAAAAATCTATATATGAATAACATTCATGTATACACATTTGTAAAAATATCAATTAGAAAGGAAATGAGCCGTGCTTTATTCATATTCGAATGTCAGAGAAAACTTGCTTTCTCCGTCTAAGGTAACATTTGACATCGTATTATCAGAGTTAAATTTGAAATGAACGAATAATTCACTACATTTGCAGCGTAACAATTGAATTATTTGCGATTTGAGGGATTTCCGAAAACAAACCGGGTAAGCCATAGTGATATTCGATCATATCTCGTGGAACTATTGAAAATAAAAAAAAATATAAAAACTTTTCCAGTATTTCCCGAGATACAGAGAGCGTGGTCATTTTGGGCTTTGATCAGTTTATTTCACGCGGTGTACTCGACGGCCGCTTCTCGCTCTTTCCGGCTTCCCCTTCTACACTGCACGTCGAACGGTCCCGGAAGAACCTCCACTTATCCAGTCAATAATTATGATAAATAATTGTGGAAAACGAATTCTGCTCGTTCCTATGGATAATATGACTTTTGCTCTGTGCAGTCGTCGAGGTCTCGTTGCTTCATATAAACAAACAAATGGAGGAAAAACTAAATGATAAAAAGTGTTATCTTGGCTCCTAATTATCGTGGAACAAAAGTAAGGTTGTCAAAATTCGTAGAAAAATAGCAGCTCTCCCATGCATTTTCTCTCATTTTGATACGACCATTTTTTCCTAATTGTTTTTTAGTTTGAAAAACGTTTTTTTTTTTGACGCCATTTTTAAAGGAATCACATTGAAAAAATCGATTTTTCAAAAACGATAATTTGTAGTTCAACTCTTTGACTATCCAAAACTGTTTCGTTCATTGCTCTACGATTATCCGTAGGGCAAGAAATAACAATCTAGTGGGACACTTTTTTTAGTAACAAATTAGATTGTTGCTAACCTATCGATTGGTTTTCAACCAAATTGAATTTGTGGTTTCTACAAGTTGAAAGCTTCCCAAATTCACAGTTGCAACCCCCAAATACATTTCAACATTTTTTAATAGAGTAATGGAAAAAACGCCTTTTTCAAACTTCCGAGCGCAATAGTTAAACAACAAATCGGAATATCTAAATCGGGCTAACGCTAACCGATAGATTTTTCAATTATCTACAACTTTCAATTCAACTTTTTTTCGATCCGATCAATAGTTTTCATTATATAAGCAAAAAACAAAAAAAAAAATGATTTCCGGCATTCAACCGCTAATTGTTGCTAAACGCACGGACAGAATCTGGCGCAAACTTTAGGGGATAATAAGGACACATGTGTCTGCCGGAATCCACAGCTACTTTTCGGGTAGGCAAGAATCGTCATTTTGGGCTCTTGAACAGTTAATTTGATTGGATTATATAGGCAGATGCGTTCTCAGTCTCCGTTCAAATCAGGCCATCTCCATACCTGCGATCCATACGGATAATGTGAGATCCCACTCACAGACAAAACGAACAGAGCATCAATTCAAAGGTTTTCAAAATGTTCCTATAGACGGCGATAAGCGTCGATAATGTTGAACAAGGATTAATGTCCCTGGTATCATTGACAATTGACCCGACTTATCGTCTTTTTTGCTGCTCTTTCGGCGAGTCTAGTTATGAATGAAACAGGAGAAGCATTTCATTGAACTTCGATTATAATTGTGGTAGTTATGTACGAAAAATTTACGCGATAGGTACAATTATGAAAAATGTGTACTAACAAAGGATTAAAATTATTGTTATGAATGTGAAGAGAGGAAACTTCATTACATGGAAAAATTGCCATTCTTCTTTCAAAATCAATGTAGCCAAATAGACAGTTGTGAAAAATAAGTAGAACCTTTGTTATCTCTAAATATTTTTTGAAGATTCATTACTGATTCCATCATATCCGAAAAGAATAACAAATGAATTACTTGCTCGTATTTGAACCGTAAACCAAAAACATGTTATCAAATATCCTACCCTTTTTGTTTGCTATTATCTCTTTTTTCCCCCAAAAACTATTCTAGTGTATCCTAGGCCTAAAATTGTAGCGCTCTTGGGCGTCTTACTGATTTTGAGACATTTCAACTTAATAGAGTGAATATTTTGCTCAGAAATATGTTGATGAATGACTGGTACATGTTCTTGATTTCCACTATATTTTCATGTAGTGTTCTTGTTTTAGACTTACCTAAAACAATTTCTATAGCTCTTAGATTCTAAATCGTTCTCTTTCAACGCTCTGTCGATTATTTTTACTATTTTGTGCTTATTAATAAGCTGTCGATTCTCTTGAATAAAATCCTGAAACAGCCTGTGCAAGGGTGTAAATCTCATTGGAGAATTCTCATTCCACATACGTAGAGTAGATAAATGCATCAGTAGCACTGGATTTACGAGATATACACTGAAAGGTACAGAAAAATCCTGATATGCGAAAGGAAAAATGTTGACGGCGAAATAGAAGTCGCGACTACTTGCTTCGCATTCACAATTAGTTTCAAACCATGACGCTGGAAGGGTAGGTTACTGGGCGAACGTCATACCTTGAAAAACGTTGCCTCGGTAGCCTGTCCGACGAATGTTCTTGCTTCAAGAGTAGAGTTGGTGTCTTATCTGCCTGTCTTCTGCACTGGGTCAAATCGATATAATTGGAGAATTTGATAGTCAATTAGCACATTTGAGAAGGGGCTTTGAAACAAATCATCTCTAGGAACAATTTCTTCATGCCAGTCTCAACTCACAGTAGAGTACTCACAGTAGATTATCGACAAACACCTATCAGAAATGGATTATTTCACGAAGGCTGTTGAATTATATCCAACAATGTGAGGACTGCTCATCTTGCTTGTCATCAGCTTCAGTCTCGTTCAAGGTATGATACTTCCGAAGTGAAATTATTTTTAATCATAGGAAACCATTAACTTCGACTTGATGGATGGAACTGCTCTAAACTGATGAGAGGCCAAATAGCCCGTAACCGTTCTGCAAGGAATTTCTTCTGCGAAGACTATTTCACTGATGCCTGTTGAATATAATTCAACGCCCTCGGTGGTATGAGCCAGGGACAATAGTTGTTCTCTGACAGCTGCCAGCTCATCAACCTACTTTGTAGGTGAATTAAGGCTGGCCCAAACGAATTACCCCTTTGAATTTGATAGTTGGAGAAGTTGGCACATTGTATGCATCACTCAAAAAGAACCACATTTCTATCAATGATGAATAACAGAAAATCAAAGCTGAAATTCGCTACATGTGTCTGCAGTTTTAATATGGTTTCGACCAGAATTTCATTGGGGTTATTGAAAAATTCATGTGCCCGAAGTCTGAATTGCAAGTTCTGGGTTCAGAAGAGACTGAAATAGATGAATTCCAAAAATAATCAATTGAATGTGACGTGATATATTCAGTTATGCAGTGATTGCCATTGATTAGTTACAGTTGCGAATTTCTGTAGTATTTTATGGGAAAGAGTTCGTAGAGGTATGTCTTTTAGAACGCATTCGTTCCGGATATAAGGAATAAAATGTACACTTTCATAAATACTACCAAAAAATTGGAGTTCATATCGTAGTTGAATGTCATACAATGTTGTTAATTCCATGAAGATAAATATTGTACGAAGTGAGAAGTGTCTTAATGAAATATCGTAAAAACTCATCTCATGTCACTTGCACCTTCAGTGACGCTAAGAGTCACTTTCTATCATTTGATGGAGTTGTAGAAAAATATATATAGTTCTTCTTCAATAGAGCTCTCTCATGGGCTGAAGTATCAGAAACAAGGTACTTATGAAACTCAGAAACTCAACTAATCACGTCACGCTAAGAATTTTCATTGTGGAATCCATGAGAAACCACAGATATGAAAGCCTGATGCATGCCTCTATGGAACCAAAATCGCAAATCAGTTTCAATTACATAATATAAGTTTTTCGGAAACAGGCCAGAAGCCATGAGAATAATGAAAAACAAATAGACATATTTCACAAATAGAACTTGATTTACAATTTATGATTGTATAGAGGTACGCAGTTGGCTTTCATAATAATTGTGGTGATTTGTCAAATTATGTACCTTGATTTCATTCTACATCCTTACCAGTGAATACAAATTGTCCGGAACTAGCTCATTAGACAATTATGCAATTAACATTTCAACAAATTACTTCAACGGCTCCTGCTCGAAGGAATTTTAATTCCTCTTGGAACACTTTCAAAACGTCTCGCTTGCGTTAAGAACTCGAATACAATCGAGCGAGTGAAAAAATATTTGCGTTCCGACAAGACAAACAGTACCTATCTTTGGCGAGGTTATCGCCAGAGAGCAGCAATCCATAGAAAAATGGCGCTGATAGAATGTCTTTGTGTACGCGCTGAGCGGACACAAGGCCGCTCAACCCCCTGAGATAGATTCAGAATTGAAGTTTTCTACTAAATATTCTAATGCCTGAAATGTTTTTTTCAGAGGTAATGAAGGTTCATACTCGAGCCCCAAATTTTGCAGTAGTTCTGTATAATTCGTTGAAATTCAATCGAAGCGTATTCAAAAATAAAAATATATAATATTCCATACTACAGATTCTCCATTACATAACTTCAAAAGAGTGACATTTAGTTTAAATTTCCAAAATGTACTTCATTGAAATGAAAAATAGGCCCATCGTACTGAGAGGGAGAAGATTCTGAAGAGATCCTTCACTTTGTCAATCCCTTTGGTGACGACATGCATTGGATTGCAGATTTGTGGTTCCGAATGTGAAAAAAATTGTTGTTGTTCTAAAATTGTTCGTTTTCGTTAACCAGCTGACGAACGTCAACCCTCAGGAAGTCGAAGCTTGTGCGAGCAATGGATCAACGAGGCCTTACCTTTTAACGTGCGATTACTCAGCACGGTGGCCCGATAAATATACATACAATTGAAATCATTGATATTGATTTTTGAAAGAAAGGAATGAATGATAGAGAAAGAAAAATGTGAGTGACAGAAAACAGAATTCAACCTGTATTGCTCAGATTGGTAAGATATTCTCTGACCGTTAGGCTATTCGCTTAAGTAATGTTCTTTCTAAAATTATATCCAACGACAAAAATCAATTCATTTTTTATCCCAGGATTTGAAGCAATCACTGTCTCGAAACGAATATTCAATGCGTTTGCTGGATTCACTTGTGTTTGAGGTATATTTCGTTGAAAATTTCCGTAACAACTTACAGTTGACTGCAGTAACGATTCCAGTCGAAGAAACTTCCACTTAGTGATTTTCCGGTTATTTAGTGGTATCGAATTGTTGGCATACCAATATGGGTCTGAATGCGAATATTTCATAAATATCACAGTCATGAGATTTTCAATCGAATTCATAATTTCTTCAATGTAGAGGAAGATGGGTTGTGGAGTAAATCAAGTACGAAATCATACACTCTCTTCTTCAGAAGCTGTCTTCGAGGTTTTTTATTTTTCTCCTATGAATTTTGCATCGTACAATATGGAAAAATAACATCGTTATGATAAATTACATCAATAACATACTATTAGGCTCTCAATCGTCTACAACTTGCCATTTTCCCATTTCGTGTTGTTGTTTTGGTATATCTGATATCACAACTTTCTGGGTCTCGAATGATACATCCAAATTCCACTGAAAAGAAGTTTGGAGACATTGAATTCGAAATAAAGACGAGATTGAAGTTCAAAGAACTTATATCTTTCACGGAGAGCAGAATGTTTTTTTTGCAGAATCGATATTATGACAGAATAATCTATTGTCTCATTTTTTTTCTGATTGCATAATTTGAATCAAATTATAATTCAGCTATACAATCAATATAAAATTCTATGAGGTTCTGACCTTCCTGATGATCACCACAGTCACAACAAAATACTACTGCCGATTAATACGTTGAAAATGAGAGTCGTCATTGCTATATGGACTACAGAAAATTAGGAAAAATGTACCTACCTACGAATCTTTCGCATCACTTACGTCAATTGAACTGGTGATTCAGGCGATATTTTCGGAGATTAAAGGTTCCACAACTATCTCATTGAAGCACAGTTGACAAACAAATGGCGTGAAAATGATCAAAGAACAACAAATCCCTACATTCCTGTTAACCTCTTTCGCCACTATTCAGGAGTTCATTTCTATTTTTGGAATTGTCAGAATGATTGAATCGCTGTTAGTCCTAGAAGCCGCATTTGTCATTCTTTCATCGCCTAATTTCAATTGAATTTACTATTTTTACTGCGGAGCATTTGAAATTCAGATGGGAACTATGATATTTCAGTTACTTTATTTGTGTGTCATTTCCATAACAATTCTAATGTAAAATATATTTCATGGGAATGACGATTACATGGCTTTCAATGAAATGTTAATACTGATATAAACGTTTCGGATCCGATGGAGATGATTTATTTATTGAGTTGATTGTTTATTATGACAATATAAACCAAGACATTCGAATTTGATGATGATTGATAGATGTTGTGGTATGCACAAAGGAATCAATGATCAATTCAGATTTCAGAAATGAGTCAGTATGGTTTGTGTTGGAATACAAAATAGAAACTATTCGCACGTCACGTTAAGTTAGAGTAATCTTTGGTCAGAGAACAACACAATTCCTTCGAAATAACTGTTCAGAAATGCCAATTCTTCTGTAAAATTCTTCTCGAATTCTTCAAAATGAATCAATTGCCATACAGTTATCAGACACCTTGATCGCGAATTTGAAACACTTCTCAAAGAGGCGTTAAAACAGAACTATCACTTTCAAATTGGAACTGCCAATTAATGAGTCACGCATGACAAATATAGCGAGGTAACGCCTGATTTGTTGCCAACAGCATGACGAAGAATAAAAGATGGCAAATAAAAGCTTTTTGGCGTTCAGGTTCGTCTTTCGGGGATCTAGGGTGAAGATCTCGGGTTTGCTGAAGTTTAATAGATTTGTGGATTTGGGAATCGGAAAAATCGTTTTGGGTAAGTGCGGATTTGAGCTTTTCCATCTCATTGGATCTATTGTGGTTATCGGTGAGTTCTCTTATAAAAAGGTTATTCAAACTCACCGATAACCACAATATATCCAATGAAATGGATCCACAAGTCTCTTGAACTTCAAAAAATCCGAGATCTTCACCCTAGACCCACGAAGGACGAACCTGAACGCCAAAAAGCTTTTCTTCCATATATTCATGGTGTTAAGTTAGTCGAATTCTGACACGACATGACAACGAAACCATTTTCACAGTTAACAACCAAATACCCACCTACCTTCGAACACCCAAAGACACTATCTCTAATGACACCCAAGGAATATATGGAATACCATGCTCTAACTGTCCCAGAACATACCAACCGACGAGTGTCCTGTAGAGCATATGAACACGAACAAGCAGTCCGTAATTCTGACACGAACTCAGCATTATTTCAACATCATTTAGAAACAGGCCACAAAATAGATTTAAAAAACACCAAAACCGTTGCCACAGCCAAATCTCTCCAAACCAGAATTACGCGTGAAGCCATTGAAATCGAAAAACGTCCCAACTGTCTCAATAAACGCGACGACTCCCAAAGACTCCACAATACGTGGAAACCACTTTTGGTTCGACATACTTCCATTTGATCTGATCCCTGGTCCTGCCATAATTACTAATGAACCCTCGAATCCCACCAACCTTCAATCCTCGATCTCCAGTGATGAAACCCAGTTAGTAAGACAACTCAGACCTAGACGCAAGGTCACTCAGTCTTGAAAATGGCTCCGAAATGGGAGGCGAAACGTAGACAAGAAAACCATTCCAGACGCGGATCAACCGGAAGTTCCAGCCAGCAAATATATATATATATATATATATATATATATATATATATATATATATATATATATATATATATATATATATATATATATATATATATATATATATGATATATATTGTGTGTAATATCAGTATTGAACATCTCTTGAATTCAAAATCTCCAGAGTTTACAGTATTTGGGTTCTGAACTTCTGTCGGTCCTGTTCTCATAGCAGCCATTGACAAAATTTTTCTTTCAGCTGAAAATTCCTACATACGTTTCCAGATCGAATCACGCTTATTCATCGTAGTCTCAGGTATTGCATTATTGATGGCACAGTCTAGCATGGTTTGAACTCATCACTCGCAAAAACACCTCAGCATCTTCTATATCACTGAAGTTTGGTAAAGACTATTCATTGGATTAGAGAGATGGACGTACATCAATCAATTGTGTTCAACTCCAAACAGGAATCGTTCTGGTTCGGACTCCCATTGCCTGTACTATCGACCATGTTGAAACGACTTCGTTGAGTATCCGCAATTGTCATTACCCGAAGACTGTTGCGGATACCATCGATCGAAACATAGTTTCAATAGAGTTGACATTATAGACAATGGAAGTCCGAACCAGTACCACTCAGCAAGAAACATTGTCAAGCACATTCAAGAAATCTTCCAAGCAGGAAATGATAACGCCAAATAGTTGTTGCTCTATCAACTGCTAGTCGATTGACTCATCATCATTTGCTTTTTGAAAACTCTCTGCCGTGTTTTTCCCTTCCATTTTTGGGGAGAATATGTGACACTTCTTTCGAAAGTAAAACGTATCAAAAATACTCAAATAGAAGTATTTCGTATAGTACATACTGAAAAAAGGAAAATAATTTCAATAAGTGAAATTTTTCAATTCACGAAAGTGCGGAAACCACCAGATATTATTAAATTGTGGATTATTGAATATTATAGTCATGGAAATATGTAAATTCTATATTCAATTCATTCCCGTCGTTTGATTTCGATTGTATGTTCTGGTTCTTATGAGAATCAAATCCAGTTCCTGGTGAAAAGAATATCTGACGTAAAAAAGCACGGTTCATCAAACATTTGATGGCAGGAATACTCGGGTACAAGTAACGACAAAGAAATCCCGGAAAGCATAGCTCGAGGTCTTTAATAACAATCAAAGGGTGGAGGTGAAGCAAGGCATGACTAACAAAGCCATCCACATGAGGTTAATAATTTGGGAGTCAACGCGTACCAAGTCATTATGTCTAAGAAGGACCGTAATTAATTCCCTTGGCACGCTGCTCTGCACAATGGGCATTGTCCGTCCGAATGGAGGATGCATAATTAATTGGAGCTGAATGTGCTTTGCATCTACGCTCAGTATTCCTTCGCGAAGCGATCGCGTCGAACCACTTCTGAGTCAAAACGAAAATGGTTCGGATAACGTTCTCTGTTGCCAGTTGCTCGGTGAGAAATAACGAACCGTTTTGTTCCTTCGCATGAACAGCTCTCAAAGATTTATATGAAATATCTTTCAGTCTGAATATTTTTGCTTTCAGAAAGACACTTCATGCGCATCCTTGTCATTTTCTGAAAATGATCTAATTTAATTACCATATATTCTGTACATTCATGGACATTACCCGAGAACCTGAATTTTCATAATCTTTCACAATTTTTGGGACGTTATGTTGTGTAAAAATGGAAGAATGTATAGCAAAATGTCTGAAAAATAATCTTTCAAAAAATAGCTTCATTGGTCTTCTATAGAGTTTGTTTGTCCAGGTCTATAGTGAGATATAAAATGTAAGTGATGATGAATCTAAAATTCAGTTGAATATACTAAAATTCTATAAAATCCAGAACATTTTCTAAAACAGTGTTGTCTATGTCTGAAACATCACTGGATTCATTATAGCAAATAACATGATATAAATAAACACATATCTGAATTGCATAATGTTTCATTATGATTTTGAAAGATGGTGGACGAAGATTTTTGAGGTGGACTGGCAATTAATCAAGTATCTCGGGGACAAGATATGGTGTACCTATTCGATTTTCATACAAACGGTGAATTTCAACATTTTAATCAAATAGACATGTGCAATATCTAGCTTCCAACAGCTTCCAAAAACTGTGATTGTTCTTTCCCCAACTGTTCCATTGATATCGATCAATATTTTCTCAGGACTCAAACATTTTCTTCCCCTGTTGGTTGAGTAGAATAGCTCTGAGCTAGACTTCGCCAACACTTTCATTTCATTTGTATATCATATGTCATTTAATACAATAAAGACGTTTATTATTATTATTATTATATCATTGTGATGATTATTCAACAGAACTGATTTGGAGGGAATTTTTGAAGAGCATTCACTTCACTCATTGGACGGAGGTACACATAACATCCATAACAAGATCCATGACATGTGTATAACTTCTGCAGTTCTTCTAGATTGTTTGGCCAATCATTTTGGAAATATTATCACGCCCCCCATACATCAGGCCTGAAAAAGCCCCCCCCTGTCTCATACTTTTTTGAACTGGCGACTTATCATCATTTATCCGTCACAATTTTGTGAACAGAATGTACACATGTTTTCTCTCAGTATTGTTCAATTGTTCCTAGAACACTCCCTAGTAACAAGAACCTTACTCAGTAGACCAAATTTATGAAAATGTGTCACTGCCCTAGGATATAAAAATGAATGCCTCCTGTTCAATTTCGAAATAATGAAAAAAATCAATTTGAATTTCAAACCATCTTCAGAATATCACAGGATTCTCTTCATCGAAAACACTATTTCCACTCATGTCAATGTTTCAAGTTATAGGAGATATGGTAATCAACATTAGTAAGTTCATTTTCGAGTCATCTGCAGGTCATAGCTTTAGTTAATTTCTTCAATCGCTCATACAGAATATCAAAATATGACAATTCATTCAGTAACTGTAGTGATAAGAACGTAAATTATTAATATTTCAATGATAACTGAAGTGTCCGAACTCCTATAATCGCTTCAAATATTTCAACATTTTATTCAGTTATATAGGTGAAACTAAGGCGATAGAAAATTCAATCCAAATTCAACAATAAAAATATCTTGATTACAGGTATCTATGGATCACCTTCAACAAGTATTAGCATTTTCAATGAAAAGTTTGATGAATATTTGACACACTGTCCGAAAACCAACATTCATGTTGTAGTGGGCGATTTTAATATTAATATATTGAGCAATGAAGAGCATGTTCAGGATTATCTAAATATAATGGGGGCACATGGATACTTGTCAACAATAAATATGTACACAAGAATTACTCCCAAGACAAGAAATACCCTTGATGAATGTACCTATATGCCAGTGTTGCTAGAAACGGCTGTCACAGATCACTATCCTACATCATTACAAATCTCCCTTCCTGAAAAAAAAGGACCATTTCAAAATACGCCTTCTACAAAACAATATCTAAATAAAGTGAAACTAGCTTCCAAAATCCAAGCTGAAAATTGGTCAGAACTTTATAAACATAATGATTCAGATTGTGCCTCAAATTGTTTCATCGAATATCTTCAAAAATACATCGAATCATCTACCTCAATAATCAAACAAAAGAGATTCAATATTAAACGCAGGGAGTGGATAACAAAAGGTATAATATCATCTATAAATAAAAAAAATCAAATGTTTACCCTAATGAAAAATGATCCCAGCTCTGAGAACGTAAATAATTTCAAAAAATACCGCAATAAACTAAATGATCTTATAAAAGAAACAAAAAAAAATATATTACCAAAATAAAATCACTCAAAACCAGCATAGTTCGTTGAATCTGTGGCGATGTCTGAATGACATATCAAACCGAAATAAGAACCAGAATGAGATTCTCGAGATTGAGGGAGACAATGGAGATATTCTGAAGAATAAATCGGATATCGCCAATAGATTCAATGAATACTTTGCAAACATCGGAAAGGAACTGTCAGGAAAAATAAAAACTCAAAATCAATTTTAAACCTAACAAACCTCGAACTCACCTGTTAAACTCATTCTATAAAGAAGAGACTACTGAAAAGGAGATAATAGAAACAATCAGATGCTTAAAAAAAAATAAAGCACCTGGGAAGGATGAAATAACGGCCGAAACTCTGCAGCTTACAGCGAATCACATCAGCAGACCGTTGGAATATATTTTCAACCTCTCAATAAAGACTGGTATCTACCCAGAAGCATTCAAAACAGCAATAGTAAAGCCTCTTTATAAAAGCGGTTCAAAACAAAAGGTTTCAAATTATAGACCAATTTCACTGATCTCGAACTTATCTAAAATCTACGAAAAACTTTTGAAAAAAAGAATTACAGCATTCCTAAAGAAATATGAACTAATGTCAGATATGCAGTTCGGGTTCAGGGAGAATAGGTCAACGGAAGATGCTATTAACTTCCTAACAACGCAAATAAGTAAAGCTGTAGACAGTAAACAACCTGCATTATGCATTTTCGTAGATCTTAAGAAGGCATTCGATACTGTCTGCCACGAATCACTTCTGAGTGCTTTGGAGAGTGTAGGTTTCAGAGGTACTACCTTACAGTTATTCAAGAGCTACCTAGGTGACCGCGAACAATGCATCAAAATCAAAGATCACATTAGTTCCACAAGAATAATTGAATTTGGCGTTCCACAAGGCACTGTTCTGGGTCCTATACTCTTCAACGTATACTTAAATGATTTATTCAAATTGGAGGTGAAGGGAAATGTGGTAAGCTTTGCTGATGACACAGCCGTGTTCTATAAAGCAAAAACTTGGAAAGAATTGAAAAGTATAGTAGAAACGGACTTTGGAACTATCCTTAAATGGTTAGATGGACAGCTATTAACGGTGAATACGAACAAGACATGCTTCATTCCTTTCACCTCTTATTCCAAGAATTTACCATATTCTGACTCCCTGAAGATAAAAGTACAAATGAAATAGTCGATATAAAAAAGGGAGACAGTCTCAAATATCTAGGGATCCACATCGACTGCAACTTGAAATGGAACGCTCAAATAAATTACGTTGTGGAAAAATTGAGGAGTATTCTATACAGAATGAAACACTATTGTAGAATACTTACCACAAGTCAAATAAAAATGCTATATTACGCACTTATCGAGAGTCACCTTAATTATGGAATTATTGCTTGGGGTGCAGTTAATAAAACTTTCATGAAAAATCTAGAAAAAATACAGAAAATGATCCTTAAAGTAATCTTTACTAAACCATATACTTACCCAACTGAAAACCTCTATATTGAATCAAAAATCTCAGATATTCGACAATTATTCTTTGTAGGTACTGTAACTCGACAACATAAATACAAAACACATCTAGAAGCCATCAGCCATCCATATCAAACCAGGCAAAAATCGCATCTGGCGCAAGTAGCAAGACCATCAAAAAACATCCTGCAAAGGAGTTTCCTTTACCTAGGCCCAAAACTTTACAATGTTATAGGGTAAATGGGGTAGTTGTTGGCCTGCTTACAGTGATTGGCCACTCAGCACTTTTAATTTTTTATTAAGAAATCAGTACAAGAAATAGATCTGGCAATAACTCATATATATGCTCCAACATTTGGTTTACTTGATCTGAAAGTGACAACAATGTAAGTTTTATACTTGATGGTGGAGTTACTTTTGTGTCTGTGGCTGCCGAGTTGACTGATAATTTTCAGCGGTATATCTCAAATCAGGTAAGGAACACACATTTTTGAATGACTTTCTTAAACTTCTACCTCAGTTCAATTGAAACAAATATTTATTCTGTTACTCAAAAAGGGCTAAATAAGGGAATTCATGAACTTTATCCTAAAAATTTACGCGGGAAAATTATAATTTCGATGGCCCGTTACCGTACTCTTCAAACTATGCAAATTATAGTGATTGGCCGCCCGGTCAATTACTGTGATCATGAAGATATATGAAACAAATACCGTTATCAGCCTATTTAGACTACATTCACGATTTGTATGGTATTTGTAATACTATTCTTTATGGAAAACTTCATTGAACAGTAGATGGCCGCTGCCAATAACCCTATCAAGACGACGGCCAATCACTATACTCTCAGTAGTTACGTATGGTATTACTATGAGAGATGTAAATGAAATAATAATAGTAATGATAACTAAACCTATTGGTATCTTTTCAGGATGCCTAAGAAATTGGAAAATGAAAAATACTCCAAAAAATACAACGAAGAGACATTACAGAAAGCTATAGAAGAAGTAAGAAGGGGTATACCAAAGCGGGAAGCATGTAGGAAGTATCAGATACCTAGGGCCACTCTACAGTTTAGATTGAGCAAAAATTTTGTGAAAACTTCTCATGGTCCACCACCAATTTTATCTCATGAAGAAGAAGAAACTCTGGTTCGTTGGATAAACGATTGCCATAGAAAAGGATTTCCGAGGAGAATAGAAGATGTACAGGCATCTGTGAAGCAGTTCCTTGATGCAACATCCCGTGAAACCCCTTTTGTAAACAATTTACCAGGACCAGGCTGGTATAAAGCTTTTTTACGTAGACACCCTGAACTGTCATTGCGGAAATCTGAAGCAGTCACGAATGCTTCTTCTAAAGTTGGTGAAAGCGATATCAGAACCTGGTTCAAAGACATTCACGCGTATTTAGAGGAAAAAGGATACACGAATATTCTGAAACACCCAGAAAGGATTTTCAATGCGGACGAGACAAACTTTCAGTTGTGCCCACAGAATAAAAAAGTATTGGCTCCTAAAGGTGTGAGGAATGTTTACGAGGTTGATTGTGGAAAAGCTAAGGCAAACCTAACAGTCCTGTTTAGTTTTAGTGCTGCGGGAGTCACTAGTCCACCATTAATAATTTACCCATACAAACGACTTCCTAGAGAAATAGGTGACTCAATTCCTGAAGAATTCACTGTCTCCTGCAGTGATACAGGATGGATGAAAACCGAAATTTTCTACGAGTATATCGCAAATTCCTTTTACCCATTTGTAAAGAAAAAAAATATACAGTTTCCAATTATTTTATTTGTTGACGGCCACAAAACGCACCTGGATAGAAAACTGAGTGACTTGTGTTCAAAACTTCAAATAATCCTCATTGCTCTCTATCCCAATGCTACGAGGATTCTACAACCAGCTGACGTATCAACTTTCAAACCCTTAAAAGATGGCTGGAGAAAGGGGGTTATGGCTTGGCGTAGATCCAATCCCACTGCTGAACTCAATAAAAGAGAGTTCGCACCATTGCTAAAATGTGTCATAGAAGAGGCGATAGATCCTGTGATCATCATTAATGGATTCAAAGCTTGTGGGCTTTATCCTTGGAGTCCCGACTCAATTGACTTCTCGAAATGTCTAGGGAAAAAAAGAGATGCGGATGAGAGTGCGATTGAAAATGATAAAACAGATAGTTCTATTTTGATGAGCAGAAAGAGGTTCGAAGAAGTAGTAGGACAAGAAATACTCAGTTCATTTGAAGATGGGCAGAATATAGACGAACACTCTGATCGTTTTATAATTTTCAATCTATGGAAAGAATTCGAGTCAAAAACGGATTTTAATGAACCGACTGGTGAATATATCGAAAAAGAAAATATCATCAACGAATTCAATGAGGAAGTTGCTTGCAATGACAATTCTGCAATCGAGTTCGATACATCTCTAAATTCCACTGAATGTGATAAAAATTCCTCTGAGAAAAATTCCAAAAGCAATGTTATAATAGAATTCGTGGAGGAATGCAGTTCCGAACAAATTATTGGAGGTTTCCAAGAAATAGACCTCTCAGATATCCCGATTGTTTTTGAAGACCCACCAGAAAACAAAGATGTGGTTACTGAACCAGATGGTACAATCGATAAATACCTTTATTATTTCAATACCCCAGTCAGAAAAGGTACAAAAGAATCCGAAAGGTCCTCATTCATTATTTCATCCACAATGTGGAAAGAAATGAAAGATAAGAAAGAAGAAGAAAAACAAAGGAAGATTGAAGAACAAGAACAGAGGAAGAGAGATAGAGAAAATAAGAAAAAGGAAAAACAAACAGAAAAAAAAAATAAAAAGATGATGAAACGACAGCAAACAGAAAAAAACTCGAATAAGAAAAAGAGAAAACTAGGCGATTCGAATAACAACAGCAGAATTGAAATTTTATCAGATATTGTTGTAAAAAATGCTAATTATTTTCCACAAGATATGGCTCGAGATAAAGTAGAAGGAGTCAAAAAAAATTTTGACTTTAGATCATCAGATTTTGATACCTCTTCATTTGAAGTCACATCCTCACTCAGCTCAAAGTTTGTTAACAGACAATTGGATGTTGGTTTATGTTATTCATGTACGTTGAACATAAATGCATTGTCAATAGGAATAAAGTGTAATACTTGCATGAGGGCATATCATGTTAAATGCATTGAAAAACATGAATTACACAAATCGAACTCGAATATATTCACCTGTAAAACATGTTTGAGTAAGACAAAATTTTGAAAATGTCTATTATCATTTAGTTCAAAAAACATATATAAATATATATATATATATATATATATATATATATATATATATTTATGTCTGTATACACCTTTGTTTTATGGTATGCCAGATAGGCCAATAACTGTGTACCTAGCGGTCAATAAATGTGGTCACTACGGCCAATAACTATAATACGTGTATTTTTTCAGAAAAATATTATTTTTCAATATAAAGCCAATGTAATATCAATGACGAGTAAACGTATCGTGAAATAGAATATACAAGCTAAATAATAACATTTTTACAATTGGTCTAATGTGTTAAATGATATAACTGTAGCACATGTTAACCGAATATTTCCTAACAGGCCAATAACTACCTGTTTTACCCTACCTAACGACTTAAAAAATAGCCAAAACTTGGAAATGTTCAAACAAAAAACTAAATCATGGGTTCTCCAAATTTCCCGTCTCTAATTCCATCGAAACGTTGATGTAAAATATGTTTACTATTTTTGAATAATATTATGCTTTCATCAACAAATTCAGTTTGCTTGAAGAAATGTAATCATCAGGCAAATTCAAAAATAAATTTCGACTGTATTTGTTTCCAGATAGAAGTATTCTATCTTGACAATCACCATATGTATCCAAATTTTTTTTTCTTTTTTGTGTATATACGTCTAATGTTGCTTGTATTTAAGCAGCTCACGCTCAAAGTTCGCCTTTTGTGAGTTACCTTAATTTATTCGCATTAAATGACTGTTAATACAATTGTCATTGTCATATTATCTTCAGTGAATAAATTATTATTATTATTATTTCCTCAGATTCCTGTCGATATTTCAGTCGAACCAATTTACAGAGATCTGTGCCTTCTCTACCCTTCGAAAAAATAACGTGCTGTATTTGTGGATTATACGAATTTTCGCCATTTTCTTGTAAATAAAACTACATTATATGGTTCTGGAGGCTTCAGTTGTTAAAACATTACCTATGGAAGGACCATTTTCAGCGCTCCAAAAATGGTAAATCTACAACATCAGCCATCAATGAGATGTACAAATATATATAAACGAGGGCTTTGAGAATTAACAAATTGTGGAATCCACTTTTTGTGATTTGTCTAAGGCCTTCGATTAATCGAGGGCTTTGGGAATGAACAAATTGTGGAATCCACTCTTTGTGATATGTCTATCACATCACATACAATATTAGTCAAAAACTTGAATATTATGGTCTTGATCCTGTGAGCCCAAATTTAATGTCGAGTTACATAGGCAATAACAGGCAGATCACATTCCACTCAGAAGAAAAAGTAAATAGATTTGGCGTACCGCAAATCCATTCAGGACCGCTATTATTTTCAATATATATAGATGACATAAAACCAGCTCTATCTCAAAGCTCTTTCACTATACTCTATGGCATAGAGTATGCAGACGATACTACTCTCGCAAACAGTAATGATAACTTGTACAACTTGAAAGATGACATGAACAATGCAATGACTGATGCAAATTGGTTCACCCTCGAAAGAGATTGAATTTTAAATATCAATAAAACTGATAAGATGATATTTTCTTTGAAAAAATGTGAAATACCAGAAAATCCAGTGTAAGTTTAATTTCTGGGGGAACCTACTGTTAGATCAAACTCTCAACTTAGACTACCATGTCAATCCCATAGCAAGCAAAGTCGGTAGAAGCATTTACCTGCTGAAAGAGAAGTTGTTGACCAAAGAGTTTGTATAATGGCATTCCACGCTATCATTCAGTCTGTTTTTACCTATCCCATATTAGTTCTGGGACACTACCATCATGCTTCCAGAGTATTTGAGCTTCAACAAGAGTCAATGCGAATACTCAGAAACTTAGACTGTCTTGCTGGTTTCTGGCGTCCTGCATCCACGAAAAGACCACTTTCTGAACTGTTTTTCTTTCCGTTGATGAGATAGACATTTGGTATGTTTCAAGAGTCTTCTCTTTTGTTGATTTCCTCATTTTGGGACCCGTCTGGTGGTATTGAAAGAGAGGAGGAAGATGTTTGTTCTGGCCATATGCTATATTTGTGTTCCTGCTCCCAAACTGACATTCTCCTATTCGTCTGGCCTATATATTGCTTTTGACGAACCGTTTTCAAACGTCAAAAGATCGTTTCGTCTTGATTACCGAAACCAAAGGACAGGATTCCTCTCGAGAATCGAGTATACAGCATCACATGCGGGTACTGTGATGTAACAGTGAAGGTTTTTACATAATATATACTCAAGGGTTTTTATTGCCAGCGACACTGATTGGAATATTGCCGAGACTACCGAAAACAAGGCATAATAAATATTATGTTTTGTGTAAAGAACTTTTTCCACGGCATACTAGTGGATGAATTCCTATCATTCATGGATTCATGCAAAAAAGTCTCAGAAATATTTTGGATTGATAGGAAATTGAATTAACTGTAAAATGTTGGAAAGCGATGGTTGACTTCATTTTGAAGGTAGAAAATTATTCATAAACACTACTGCACCAAGTATGGTTTTGAAATGCTCAATTTAGTGAATATGCATCGTTAATGTTTGCTAAATGATGGCCTAAGGACATTGAAAGTCCTTTTATATGAATATTTCCCTCATATATAAAATGTCCCATGAGAGTAATGCAATCATCGAAAACTTACAGCGGTAATTGCATTGTATCAAGTCACCATAACAAAAAACATTTGAAACCGTATCGCTAGACGTCAGTAAACAACACAAATAAATGTCTTTGAAAATAGAAAAACATATCGCTTTTTGGTGAGTGCTCCATACAATCTGTAGAGGAAAGTATAAATGAATAAAAAATAACACCTCCTTGAGAATTTCTTTATTCGTGAAATATTCCAATGAATTACATTCGTGCATAAAAATGACCAGATAATTTTGCATTCAAGCGTGATATCTTATACAAATTGCATTCGGTTATTTTCATATTTTGTTAAAAAGCCCTCGTCCTTCGGACTCGGGCACTTTCGCCAAAATATGAAAATAAACTTGCAATTTTTAGATATCACGCTTTCTTGCAAAATTATCGGTAATTTTTATGCACTCGTGCAATTATAACCGATAATTACATTGTTCAATACATTACTATCTACAGTCCACAATGATGTGCATGAACGATTGAAACACTATTAACCACAGCTTGGCCTTTCTATCTTGTATGGTGGTTATGATGACAAACGGTGTAATTTAATGAAACATGCATCTGAAGTTGTAAACACACCACCAGGAGCGTGTCTGGCTCTGAACAACGTTATCTGTAGAAAAAAACAAAACTAGTAGATGCCTGATGGTTTAATATAGGAAGAAGTAAAACTTCGGTTGACATGTGAACCTCTTTCATTATTGAAAATATAATCATTGAATATCAAACATTGTTTGAAGGTCATTGAGTCGGATTAGGTTTATTTCGGGTTCGAACTGTACCAATAAAAATGGGGAAAATTCACTAAATATGATATTGTTGGTACTGTTTGAACGTCATTATTTTGTTGTGGATCAATATCTGTCCCGTAGTTTTCTGGGTATTGTAACCTACCACAATCTGAAAAAATTAGAATTAATATTTGAATCTATACAAGTGTAGAAGGGCAGATTTTCAATCTACCCCGAAAATAGACGCAGCAACTTTTCGGGTAGATTGAAAATCTGCCCTTCTACACTTGTATAGATTCAAATATCAATTCTTATTCTTTCAGATTGTGGTAGGTTACAATACCTAGAAAACTACGGAACAAATATTGTTGGTGTTCTGAAATTGTTCGTTTCTGTTAACCAGCTGATGAACGTCAACCCTCAGAAGTTGAAACTTGTGCGAGCAATAGATCAACGAGGCCTCACCATTCAACTCAACACCTTTCCACTTGAAGTAGGTATGTTGTATCGATGCAGGACCAATACCACCCTACTAACCAATGAATGGTTGATAGAACTTCCAAAATCATTGTTCTTAGGAATATTATCAATTGTTCTCAGTTGTACCATGCTATGACCCCACCAATTCCATATAATTCAAAATTCCCATTAGTAAGTGTTATCTGTGGAATATTTCATCGTGTAAATATATCTGATAAAGACAAAATCGCCGGAGTCTTCTCGAGCGATAACCCTGACCAAACTAAAATGACATTGGAAAAGGCGTTGAAAAACATTCGTGATGAGATACTTACAAATAGAAGTGAATTGGGGAATTGTATCGAAGCTAGTGAAACCCGACTTCTGCTGGAGATTGAAGATCTTAAAAACACGGTATCAAAACTAGAGAAAGAAAATAGTGCACTTAAAGAAGAGGTTGAACACCTAAGAAGAAATCAGAATAAAAAAATATACTGATTTTTGGGCTGAAGAAGAAGCGAGAAGAGGTTGTTGTAGAAATATTGTGTAAGGACCTCAATGACTTGCTTGAGATAGGACTTAAAGAAAGCGATTTTAGTGACGTCTATCCGCTTGGTGAATCGGAGAACTGTCCTATAAAAATTGAGTTCGTTTCAACCCCTCAAAAAGAAAGAGGTATTGAAAAACTGCAATAAGCTGAAGGGGAGGAATATATCTATAGCTCATGATCTTACACCTGCACAAAGAAGCGAAAATAAAATATTGCGAAAGCATCTCTTTCTTGCTAAACAAGAGGGAGCACACAAGGAGTGCTTCATAAGAGGAAACAAACTTCTCGTGGACGGAGTATCGTATGGAATTGCTGACCTAGAAGGAGTAGAGAACCCAGAAATCAAACCCAGAAGTGCACCTTCCACACCTATAACATCAGAGTATACTGCAAGCATTCCCCTGGAAGCGCAAGAAGGCACCCGTACCCCCAGAAACCTGCCACGAAGAAACCAACGCATCCAACACAGGCACATAAATTGGCAGCAGAAAAACCAAAAACACGTTCGTTCAACAAGAATAAGTATTGCAAATGATTAATCTGAATAGTTGTAGGTTATATATTAATTCGTCTTTTATTTATTTTTTCTCGTTCATGAGCTGATCTATTCTTCTCATTAATGCTTAATAACAAACTTTCCCACCATAGTCAATATTAATTGAATTATAATACCGTACTCTCATATGTGAATGAGTTTTTTTTTATTGTACTGTCAATTGTTCTCATTAGCGAAATCTCAATTTTCTTAATCTTTGCAAACTATTCATAAAGGAACACAAAAATGGATGCCTTCATCCGTGATTTGGACAGCTATATACCTCAAACACTTACGATAGATGATGTCAAGGATTGTGAGAAAAAATTAAACTATGATTCCAAAAATAAATTTCGTTTGATACATTGTAATATTAGGAGTATCTCGAAGAACTATGAAGAGCTAGAAATATTACTGAACCAATTCGAAAAAGAATTTGATGTCATTGTTCTGTCAGAAACATGGAAAATTAACAATATAAATATTTTCAAACTGGCTGGCTATGACGCTTTATACAGTGATGGACGACACAACCAAAATGATGAATGTAAAATCTTTGTTAAAAATAAATATAACTATACTTACAAAACAACACAAATATTTGAATCAACTGCAATCAATCTAACTATTAAACTGAAGTCTGAAATACTGAACATAACAAGTCTTTATAGATCTCCATCTTCTGCCGCAGAAACATTCAACACCTGCTTACGACAATACCTTCAGGAAAATATGAACAAAAATCACATGAATATTTTTGTAGGAGACATAAATATTAATATAATGACCGAAACAGACATAACACAAGAGTACCAAAATATTCTGTGTGGAGCTAGTTTCATTTCTGCAATAAATGGAAACACTAGGGTTCATGAAAATTCAAAATCCTGCATTGATCATTTATTTTTTAGTAACATACATAGTCAAATTGTTCCTATTATTCTGATAACAAACTTCACAGACCACTACTCAATTATCTTTCAATTCGAACTGGAACCCACGATTAAAACCGCAGCACCTAAAACGAGAGATATAATTGAATATAAAAAACTGAAAAGAGAATTTGAAAAAGAAACATGGCTTGACTTTTATAATTGTAACGAAGTGGAAAACTGTACAGTAAAATTGGTGGGAAAAATAAAAAAGATTATAGAAAATAACACAAAAAAAATTAAGATTAGAGGAATTAAAAAGAAAACGAAATGAATAACTGAAGCAATTGTAACCTCGATAAATAAACGAAACCAAATGTATAAAAAGTGGATGAGTCAGAGAAATAATAATGATTTATTAAATGAATTCAAAAGCTATAGAAACAAACTCAATTCCATAATAAAAGAAACAAAACAAAAATATTATAAGGACCGAATTCTGTCTCATAGAGGAAATTCAAAAAAACTTTGGGATACCATCAAAGAAGCTTGCTCGAATGAGCCTACTAAAATTGAAATAAAAGAAATAGAGATAAAAAAAGGCAAAATCTCATCTAACCCAGAGGAAATAGCAGATACATTTGTTGAACATTTTACAGGAATTGGCAAAAGCTTGGCTCAAAAAATCAAGAACGTAGTTGTGGTAAACAAAAGCAGACGAATGCAAAATACAATGTACATAGAAGAAACAAATGAAATGGAAGTGAGGAATATTATAATGGTTTTAAAAAATGGTAAAGCACCAGGAATCGACAACATAACTGCTGAAACCTTGAAACATGTAGTGCACAATATATCACGTCCTTTGACACACCTCTACAATAAAATTCTCACAACAGGAATATGGCCAAAGGCTTTGAAAACTTCAGTGATAAAACCCGTATTTAAAACAGGTGATGAGCTGGACTATAACAACTACAGGCCCATATCGCTTATTTCGAATATTGGAAAAATTCTTGAAACAATAATTAAAAACAGAATACAAACATTTTCAAATAAATACAATATACTTTCACCTTATCAATACGGTTTCAGAGAAAATAAGTCAACCGACGATGCTGTGGAAATTTTAACATCAATGGTATATAAGTGCTTGGAAAAAGGTAACCCATCACTCTGTATCTTTGTAGACCTTGCAAAGGCCTTTGACACCGTTTGCCACGAAAAACTCTTAAATGCCCTGGAACAACTTGGAATGAGAGGAAATATTTTGTCTCCATTGAAAAGCTACATGGAAGATAGGCAACAATGTGTCAATATAGATGGAAACAACAGCAAATTCCTCACTATACAATATGGAGTGCCACAAGGCACAGTTCTTGGACCTATACTATTCATTTCATTCATTCATTCAAAAGACTTGAGAACATTATATTTTGCGCTCGTAGAGACGCATCTCAGATATGGCATAATTGCATGGGGTGGAGCGTATAATAACCAAATAAAAGGAATTGAAACTTTACAGAAATGGATTCTGAGAATAATTTATTCGAAAAATAGAACGTACCCTAGCGATTCTATCTACAAGTTAGCGAACGTCCTAGATGTGAAACAAATATTCCTGAGTATCCTTATCCTGAAACAAAAAAAAAGTTGTGACAAAGAATATGTAATTCATAAGTATAGAACTAGACAAGGTGACATGTATCTTTCAGACCCATTCGTATCTAAATCCCTTTCCCAGAGGTCCGCTTTTTTCCTCAAACCCAAGGTGTATAATTCTGTTCCTCCAAACATAAAAAAGGCTAATTCAATACCATTATTTAAAGCAAAAATAAAAAAATGGTTACTTAGTAATACACGTACATTTTCTCACAGAATGATAGACATCAAGAACACTAACTACAACTGAAACAGCACAAAATTGAAAATCAATTGGAATTGTTTATTGTTGCTCATGAAGTTTTTTGAAATCGATATTACAAGGATTTTCTTAGTTCTAATTGGGAAATGGTCGGCACAAGTTTTACTTTTAGACCTTACTCAATAGTATTACAAGATTATGATACGCAATTTTCAATCAATCACAAACAAGCTCTTCAAAGAGCTTAAGTGATTTCTCGTTTATTTCATTGGACATAGATATATCTTTCTCATGTACTGTAATTTCAAGTTTTTCATGTTTCATGTTTTAATGTTTTGTAATTTTTATTTATACTATATGTACTTTGTAAGACTTTTTACCTGGAAATAAACATTATATTAATATTTTTCATTATTTTTGATTCCAGAATTGATTGCCAGGATGGAAACATTGACTTTTGGTATTGAATGGAATTTGAGAAGAATAATACGCAGAAGCAAAATGATCTGGATTCCATTCGTGAAATATGTGTTATATCTCACTTCTAATCTTTGACTTTTTTGAAAAATAATCAGCTTGAAAAGAGGGTTTAATGCCGCGTTCACTTCAGATAAGGATTTTCGTTTATAAAAATGAACTTACATGTATAGAGGTGAAATTAGAAAGAACTGAAATGGGGTACCACGCACGGCTAGCTTTGAAGTAAGACATGCTGATGATGTTAGAAGAGAATAGCATATATGGTCCCCTTCATGGAAGCATGGAGCGTGTATCAAAGAAACATATTTTCAACGTTGAAAATAAAAATATTGAAATGGGTAATATAATTATAGTATCATTTCTCATAGGAGGGTACTAGTAATACTGTTTTCAACTTCTCGGTTACATTAACATTATGCAGTTTGGCGGTTTCTTGTTCTTAATCCCTGACGATCGGGCTATATTGCACCGAAATAGTCCATTATAAAGCCTCCAACATATCTACCCATTTGTGAGAAAATATGAATATTTCACTGACAATATCACTATGCTCAACGAGATGGCGACGAGTGAGAACGGGGAAAAACTGATCTGTAGTTATTGCAATAAAACCGTAGTCAAAAAAATTGTCGAATGTTTAGTGTGTGACAAAGTGTACCATGCAGCTTGTGCTGAACGTAGAGAATGCTGCAAATCTAAACTTGAAGAAATTATCAAAGATAATGATCAGAATGATACCCAGCGGATATTGAGGTTAAGTTCAGAAATAAGTGACCTAGAAGCAGAAAATAACACCCTAAAGGAAGAAAATAGGAAACTCTACAGTGAGCTGAAAACAAAGAATGCCATTATTGAAGAATTGAAGAACAAAACTGCATTTAAGTTCGACCAAGAACTCATGCAAAAACTAATCAGAGAGATGGATGAAAAAAACCAAGTACTAAAGGAAAACAATGAATTATTGGAACAAATAATTGCAGCTATTCAACAAAACAAAAGTGAAAAGTTACCAAGGGAGAAACCTGTAAAGATACACGGGGAGGAGAAACAAGAAGGTGATTCGAGTACAACTAGTCAACAACAGATGGCACCACGATTGATCGAAACTCGACTTCAAAAACGTGATCTGCGAAAGCCAGCGCCAACCGCAGAATCAAAACAAACAGAAATAGATCCAAAACATCAAGTAAGGAACGAAGAAGAACATGAGCTTGAGCAAGGCCAGAGGAAACTCATGAATGACCTGATAAATATCCAGAATGATATTACAGTTACAGAGCAAGAGGGCTTCAAAAAAGTGACCTACAAAAGAAACCTAAGAACTAGACTCTATGGGCAAAATGATGAGGAAGATGATATGGGTGTACCCAGGAAAGCCTGGCTGTATCTCTATCGAGTGAGGCGGCATGTCACCTCTGAGAAAATTTATAAGATCATAAAGGAACAAGATAATTTCAAAGACGCTGATGTAATCGTCCGAGAATTACAAACAAAAGAAGGGCAGAATAAGTGCTTTATGTTTGGCATAGACTTCAACCTGAAAGATGAAATATATAAACCAACCACCTGGCCTAGATCAGTAGCATACCGTAGATTTGATTTCAAGAAATACCATCAATACCAGCGATCAGAGGATTTTTAAGAAACGGTTCATCTATTACACATATTTTTCCAAACACAGCTGTGAAAAATCCAGTAATAAATATTGGAAAATGGAATAATACTCTAAGAACACAGGAAAATGGTAACCGAAAAGCTAACCCTCATCTCGGAGAAAAATAAGTAAAGTCATACATCACAATCTACGCTCAATTGGAAATTGTATCGATGAGTTGGAGGTATTTCTCAATAATCACCATGAATGTATATGTCTGGCAGTCACGGAACACTGGAAGAAAGAAGATGAACTACAATGCTATGGCATCAAAAATTTCAAAATTGCATCTGCTTTCTGCAGATCAGATGGATATGGAGGAACAGCAGTGTATTGCAAGAAAAACATACGTTGTAAATCGTTGGTGAAAATAAGTTGTAGTGAAGTAGTAGAGCTTTCGAAAGAACTTAAAAATAAATTTAGTAGTGGTTATGATGACATATCAACAAACTTAATAAGATTCTGCATTGAAGCGATAAAAAACCCTCTGAGTTATATAATATCCAACTCTCTCGCATATGGGGTATTCCCAAACAACCTGAAGATATCTCTTATAAAACCAATTCATAAAAGAGGTGATCCAACTCTTCTAGAAAACTTCAGACCTGTACATCTGTTACCATCTTTCTCTAAATTTTTTGAATTAGCTGTAACTAAACAAATAACAAAGTGAATGTAACCTCTTTAGTAATACCCAACATGGCTATATCAAAGGACGATCAATTAATACTGCAATATTCAATTTTACAAAAACCATCAATAATGCATTTGAGCAAAAGAAATTAGCTATGAAAATATTTCTGGATTTGTCTAAAGCATACGATTGTGTGAATCATGAAATTTTGTTGAAGAAAATCGAGAGACTCGGCATTCGGGGAAACTCGTTGTGTTGGATTGAGTCATATCTCTCGAATCGTAAACAAATGGTAGGAATCGTAAAGGATGGGAAAACTGGAACTTCTAGCATAAAAGATACAAACATTGGGATTCCACAAGGTAGTATTATTGGCCCTATTCTATTTATATTACACATAAATGACTTTTGTTCCATAAAAACAAAAGAAAACCAATGTATAGTCAATTATGCAGATGATTCCAATTTATTGGTAACAGCTGATTCTTTCCAACAACTACAAACAGAAGGAAATGAGATATTTACACAGGCCAAGCAATACTTTCAATCAACTGAACTAGCACTCAACATTAGCAAAACAAATGTCATAGTATTTAAAACAAAACAATCTCCATTTAACGCACCACAAGATATTGAACTAGATTCATCCATGGTAACATTCACTAAAGACGTAAAATTTTTAGGGGTATGTATCAACGAAAACCTAGACTGGAATTCACACATTAACAATATGAGCCCAAAGTTATCAAAAATATGTTATTCTATAACAGTTATTGAAAAATATTCAAATAAAGCAACGATAAAAATATTATACCACGCCAATTTTGAATCTGAGATAAGATATGGAATAATTTTTTGGGGAGGTAACAGCTCTGTTGAGAAGATGTTTATTATCCAAAAAAGAATAGTTAGAATGATAACGAATATGTAATTCAATGATTCTTGTAGAGGGGTATTCAAACACAATAAGATACTAACCATTTATGCTCTGTATATATTTGAATGCCTGTTGTTTTTCTTCAAGAATAGACATTTGTTCCCTGAAGAATCTACACATATATATCCCACTCGTACAAATGATTTGACTTATCCCTTACATCGCTCAACAATAACAGAGAGAGCGCCCCAGTATATGTGTGTGAAGCTATTCAATAGTCTTCCAATAGAGATCAAAACATGCAAAAGCTCAAATGTATTCAAAAAAATGCTGAAAGATCTTCTGATAGAACTAGAACCATATACTTTACGGGAATACCTAGAATCATTATTTTTTAGATGTATAGCTATAATGAATTTGGAACCTGTTTCTTTGACACTGTTTCCTTCTTAGTTACAATTGTTTGTTCCGAAAAATTGTTAACTTTTTTGTGAAATAAAGATGGTTATTATTATTATTATTATCAAAACCAAAAATTAACATTATAAAAAAAGCATGTGAGCCTTCCTTTGTTTATCGACATTTTTAAGAGAAATACTAAGATGGTAAATATAAAATTGTTTTTCGTCAGACTTTTTTTGCAGATCAATCATTCAAGCTTCAAATTGATCTCTAGAAAAAATATCAGCTTTCACACCGAAGGTATCAATCTCATCGTTTATATTTTCATAATTGAAACAACCTATTATTTTTGAAGGATTCAGATGAAATGAAACGAAGGTCACTACCGAATAGGTTCCACTGAAGAAATGATGTGAAAACTTTCTGAATTTCTGGAATTTTACAACATTTCATTTGAAACAGATAAAAATGCTGATAGCGTTCCCACTCCCGGCAAGCTGAATACTCCAAGGCTCATTTTATCGATTGTATCGGCTTGCACAACTCGGAAAATAAAGTTTCTGTACAGTTGGACAGTGCCCATCAAAGGCCACGAATTCACCCCCTCGAGCGATGTATATGCGCTGCAAAAACTCTGCAGAAATCCTATTTACATTCGCTTTTCGCCTTTGCTCCAGATGTATCGTCCTCAAGGGTCCACTTTCTTTCACTTATTTGTTTTCACGGTCACTCCGCGAGAATTCCGCTCCATAGATAATGGACAAGTGGAGAAAGAAAATAAACTTTGTTTTTTCAACGTTGATATTTTTCACCCGTCGAATGGTTTTTGTTTGGATTGTCTCGGGAACTTTTAGGTGCTGGAAACGTATAATATGAAAGGAACAGTCAATAGTAGATCATTTTACGTATGTGTGTGTGTTTGTGTGAGTGTTGGTTTGGCATTGGGAGATTTCCATTGCCACAGAATTTTGCGAGAACATAGTAATTATATTTTTGTCGCACAAATATTTTGTGAATTTTATATTATGGCGCCTCGCAAAGAAATATTTCTGGGATCTGATCATGAGTGAAATGATCGTGCAGTTATCCAAAAAAATAATCGATTTTGTGGGATTTGCATCCGAAAATGATAGAATGTCTGAACAAATTTTATAATTTTCTTCTTGCTACGAAATAAAGAAATAGAAGAGTTATGTTGAATTCAAGTGTTTGTGAGAAAAATTTCAAAACTCCCTACTTCTCTCAATCAATTAGAAATAGTTATTTAGGGCCGCAAAATGATTTTGCGAGTTCCGAGGAAGAGATTATCGCCAAGACCGCTCTGGTCGATGCAAGATAATCTCGAGGACGTGAAAACATTTTGTGGACATAGTATACACAATATTTTTCATGCAACAGTCAAAAATTATGAGTCCAAAAAGCATTGAGTCGTTTCAAAAAGACAGTGTTCCAACGCAAATACAGAAAAGTGAACCATTGGTGTCAATATCACAGTGTTTCTTTGGAAATTGAATATTGAGAAATACAAACGATTAGTTCGCCGACAGTTACTCTGGGCAACGGCCGTGACCTTAGGTAACGGCCGCAAAATACTTTTGCGGCCTCTGTTGCGACTGCGGAATGCTTTTTTCAGGTCTGGTTGCACGAAAATGCTTTTTTCTACTAGCGTGCGGAAAAGTTCACTTTTCCGCACTCATTTTAGTGTTGAAAGAGTCACTTTTCCGCACTAGTGCGAAAAAAACTTTTTTCCGCACTAGTGCGGAAAGTAAATCTGTTGAGTTTTTGGGGAGTATACTGACATTTGACTATTCAAAATATATATTTGTATGATTGTAGTTGACAGAATGACCAAAAATGAAGAAATTCATCAGAATTCTGCTATGATTTTCGATGAAAAAAAGTATGTTTCAATAATTTTTCAATGGCCCTGGTATAAGCCTCATCAACTGAATGTGAAATAATAACAAACATCTGACATTTTCCATTTGTCACTTTGAATTACCGTAGCAACAAAGAAAACAAATCTGTCAGTCAAAACCAATTTTACCGTCACAGTTTTTTCTATTGAGATTACTTTCCATGGATTCTTATGATGAAGATTTGCCAGATTCAGTTTTGGAAGCGGCTAGAATTGCAAACATGCATCTGCTACCATTGAAATGCCGTTATAGATATGAAAAAGAATATTTTTTTGTTTGAAAACTGGTGCCAGAATAAGGGAATCAAAACTTTCAAAGAAGACGTTGTTTTGGCTTATTTCGCTAAAATTTCCAAAACATGCAAGCCTAATACTCTATGGTCCAGGTACTCAATGTTAAAAAGGGTAATTAAATTCAGAAATGACGTCGATTCAAGCAAGTTCTTCAAGGTAACGGCATATTTAAAAAACAAAACGTTGGAATTAGATCAAAAAAGGCAAAACATTTCTCGCCGACCCTTCCACTAGTCATCAGCTGTCACCAGTGAAGCCTTCCAAAATGATTTCCTCCAGAAAAATTGCTGACAAAACAGTGATAAACATTTTAGCCTCTGCAATTAATTTGCATAACGCAACAAATTTTACGTTTGATAATAATTATAATCAATAGTTTGATATGTATTTAATAATAAATGTTTGTGTTTATTTTTGAGTTTTTTCCGCAAGCTAGTAGAAAAATTAGTGTACCTAACACGTGCGTAAAGTGACTTTTTCGGAAAAGTATCACTTTCCGCACTTGTTAGGTAAACTTCTATTTTACAAACAGTTACATGAAAGCACCTATTCGTCTAATGAATTTATACATGATGTTTCTGATATATTCAATGAAGTTTGAAATAGTTGAATGATGAAAAAATCGCAATCTTAACAAAACATAAACCTTCAATATACGAATTTTTATGATTTTGAACACAGGTATGACCTTTTTTTAGTATTCGGTGATGGTAACTACACGATATGATAATTCCCCTATGATATCTTGAAGTGAAGTATGGTTAACTTTTTCCTTTCTACAAGAACATGTTTATTTCATAATGTCCACAGAGTAGACCATACGAAAATAATAATAGTAGATTATACCACGAGTCAATAATAAACGTCATCATTGCGAGTAGTACACTCTACTTTATTTACGACTAATTAATCGTAAATAAATGATTCTTCAGCTTCATTCATCTCAATACAAATACACAAACACAACCTACGCGTTTGACACTGACACTTTGGAGTTTGTTTGTATCGTTTCCATGATAATATTCAATTCGAGAAATTTTGTGATAGGACTACAAAAGGGAATAAAGACTATTACTTTCAATCCCTCGCCATCATTCCCTAAGGAAATATTATATGGAATTATACTGCAGAACCATAAGTAAAATACCAGAATTATGTATTAGTCGTAAATAAAAGAATAATTTTCATCGAACATAGAAAAAATTCGTATGTTGCACGATGAAAAATTCAATTTTACATAACTCGCGCGACTCTGCTGGCTCTCGCTACGTCATCTACTCGCCTTTGTCAAACAAAAGGAAACAATTTCTGGTTACATGAATAGCTCTTTTACATGTTCAATTTCAGGTGGATTCATACCACAGTGATTTCCACTTCGACTTTCATGTTTACTTCTCCTTTAACTATGTAGTAGAATATATTGGCATTTTATGTAGCCCTTCCTTCATAAACTACGCATGCTCATCAATCGTAAATGTGATAAAAAATGCTCTCACTGAGTAGTGTTTGAATTGTTGAAGGTAATACGAGTGAAAATGTCAAAGTTGAGGTGGAAATAACTGCGAAATAAAATAACTTATGATCCCAAAGCATCAAGGATAAAGAATTTCTCAAAACAACGGAATCATATTGTGTATACGTGAAACATCATTCTTTATTTTTTTATAAGTTCATCACTCAGAACCGGCATCAGGTTTATATCAATTTTTTTTTTCAGGTACGTTCCATCAACTCTCATCCGACTGATTCACCAATTACAATATTGACAAAGTGGCATTTGTACCGAAGGTAATTACTTTGACATGGTTCATTGAATTAACTTAAAATATGATGGCAAGCAATCGAATTCAATTAATCAATAAATGTATTTGCCTAGTATCATAACATCAGATTCAGCATCGTCCAAATAGGGAACAAAACAAACACAATAAAAAAAATCAAAATTTCAAATTGAAATATTCATGAATGTCATAAGGACAGAATTGAAGGAATTATGCTCTGATGGACATTAATTTTATAGAATGAAGATTTTTCGAATATAATAGTTTCCTGGTCATGATGTGAAGAGCCCTGCCTCTCATCCAGACGGCCTAGGTTTGAAACCTATCGAATTCTTGAAGAAGATAGATAAGCAATAAAACATTATGTAACATCAGTGAGAAATATCTGAGATGAATTACTAAAATTTTGATTTTACCTGAACTTCATCACAATAATCCTTATATAAGATATCGTCGATTTGTTTACTAGCAGCTTATATTCCACCCTATATTGGCTTGTTTACTCAGTAAATGAATACTACAAATGATTCACTACTCAATATATGAATGAAAATCCAGTTGACTGCAGGAAAAATGTTTACCGAAGAGATTTGCTGGAGAAAGATAATGCAGGTTTATTGTTCGGGGTTGGTCTTACTTCAGTCCAGTTGACATTCCGGGAGGGATGCTAGGCATGCATCATGTTAATATCCTAGAGATTTCCATCAAAATTGTTTGGTACTGTTGTTTCGAAAGTTAAATGATATATTTTCTTATTCCATCTAACCATCTGCACTTGTATAGATTCCAAAATTTATAGACCGCGGACATATCTGACAGACGACAGTAAATCAAACAGTTGTAAATCCAGCCTGCTGGACAAACAAACGGATCTACAAATGCTTATTGTGCATTTGTATCATATTTCTTGATAATTTTTCTTGGAAATAACTCAATTTTGAGCGATTATGAAGTTTCAATCCATCGATACCTTTCTATTTTCGACAATAGAAAGAATATTAATCCTCTTGCTGTTTAGAGACGTCAATTGTGAATTCAAGCAACTAGAAGAGCAGATTTAAGTACTGATAAGTTGAAATGGGCAACGGTTTATTCATTCATTTTATATTTATGGATATACGATTTGTTTGTCCAGCCGGCTGATGCGTTTGACGTCACATGCCCGCGGTCTATTATTTTTTCAGAGTGTGGTAGGTTAGAAACACATTGAATTACTGGGAAAAGATCAATCCACCACAAAACAATGAATTTCAAACAACACTTGAATAATATACTTGCCCACCGCTTTGAACTCATTTTTTTAATACAAAATGGCGTACTCAGAAACAAACATGTATTCAGGTGAATAATTGTACACTCTATATGCCAATATCACTATGGCAGAGTCGTTATTTATGTAATTTCCATATCAAACGCCATCGACTTCGACTGAAGTCCTTCACCAAGTAAGCCTCGTTACTATTTCCCTGATACTAAGTAATTAATACTTCAGGAGTAGCATGGTTATTCGCGGACCCGTCAACCATAAACGTGGTAGAGACATCTTCCATTACGAGAAAATTTCTCAAGAGAAAATAATCTGCGCCATTTACGTATTCACCATTTTTCGCCATGCTCAGGACACGACTGTATTGCAAACGAAAAAATTAGATGACATGAATACATTATTTATAACACATATAAAATAAATTGTGGAACGTGGCTGCCGATGAAAAATAAAGGAGCACTTCCACGAAGGAAAAACATGAAAAACAATATAAACAAAAAAAGTCATTATCTATATTCGTAATACTTCTTTACCTCTGTTGAACACTCTAACGATTTCGCCCAGAAGGCAGGGCCTTGGGTGTCAAAGCGTTGTGAGGTATCTCACTGATTTT
The DNA here is from genome assembly GCA_032362365.1 of Zygogramma bicolorata. Classification (NCBI taxonomy): domain Eukaryota; kingdom Metazoa; phylum Arthropoda; class Insecta; order Coleoptera; family Chrysomelidae; genus Zygogramma; species Zygogramma bicolorata. Next base: position 57,703 of record JAVJAQ010003899.1, read on the forward strand.
CACGGTAACGCATTTGCTATTTGAACTGTAGGGAAACCTAGAAAAACCCACAGTGCTATCGGATTGGTTTGGTCGATGATTTGATAATACTAATTACATAAAGTGCTTTCAAAAAATTATGACAATTTTTTGAATAATGATAGACTAAAATATTATAATACCGTCATGATGAAATAAAACTACTCTAATTCCTATATACGTTTAAAGGTAAGCGTCCATAGGTATGCATCGTACGTATCGTACGGATCGTATAAAACGGATCGATTTGTGGTAGTGCGTCCACTGTATCCGTAGCGATCGGATTGCCGATGCTACGGTCGGCTTTTGAGTAACATTCGCATTTTCGTTGTGAGTGGACGATCGGAAACATTACAGTGTGTAATATGTTTCCGATCATGGAAAGTGATGAAGAACTTGTCATTATTGCTTTGTTATTAGATGAAGAAGAAAGGAGGGGAAATAAGAGAAGACCTAGAATCTGGATACATGACATATTCAAAAAATTTGTAGAATATCATACACTATTCACTGATTTGCTCCATGATATGCGTAATAACAATTATAATTAAAGCACGTGTGTGTACTTAGTGTCGAAATGTAACAAAATTCAAATGATCTGTGAGGCGAGCGGTGACTACCTATTGTGACATGCGTCCACTACTTATCGGCAATCCGCATGACGTCATCCGCACCAGTCGGTAAAGTTGCCCCTTCGATCAATTTCATCGGCATTACCGACGGACCGATACGTGCGATCCGTCCGCTGCCGGTCAGTGGACGCATATGTATAACTTACTGTACTAATAATTCTAAAATCCGTTTCATACGATCCGTACGATACGTACGATGCGTACCTATGGACGCGTACCTTAAAGGTACGCGTCCTTGCTCCACAAAGGAAATTTAGAATCAGCGTCGGCATGATTCCTCTGCGTATCTTCTGTTTGATTAAGGTAAGCGTCCATAGGTACGCATCGTACGTATCGTACGGATCGTACGAAACGGATTCTGGAATTATTAGTAGAGTAAGTTATACATATGCGTCCACTGACCGGCAGCGGACGGATCGCACGTATCGGTCCGTCGGTGATGCCGATGAAATTTATCGAAGGGGCAACTTTTCCGACTGGTGCGGATGACAACATGCGGATTGCCGATAGGTGGACGCATGTCACAATAGGTAGTCACTGGTCGCCTCACAGATCATTTGAATTTTGTTACATTTCGACACTAAGTACACACACGTGCTTTAATTATATTTGTTATTACGCATATCATGGAGCAAATCAGTGAATAGTGTATGATATTCTCCAAATTTTTTGAATATGTCATGTATCCAGATTCTAGGTCTTCTCTTATTTTCCCTCCTTTCTTCTTCATCTAATAACAAAGCAATAATGACAAGTTCTTCATCACTTTCCATGACCGGAAAATTACACACTGTAATGTTTCCGATAGTCCACTCACAACGAAAATGCGAATGTTACTTAAAAGCCGACCGTAGCATCGGCAATCCGATCGCTACGGATACAGTGGACGCACTACCACAAGGTACGCGTCCATAGGTATGCATTACATTTTTCTCGTCCGTAACTTCAATGATGATTGTATGGGAGAATACAAAAAGAATATTTTTAGGGTGATTTTTACCATTTTCAGATCGATCTTTAAACCTTCACTTCTCGAAAACTAGTGACTGTACAGGCTCTGGGACATTTTTTCTTGTTGATTCAACAGCCAATCTTCTTGGTCCCTAGTGCATTTGGTAAAATTCTGCTGATTCCGCACTCATTTGTCGACGACTGTTCTATATTCCCTGTTTGTTTTTTTTTTCATGAAATTGACACCATTGCAATATTCCTTCAAGAAAAATGTTTTTGGACATTTTGTTAGGGATGCAAGAGACGAGAGTATCAACAGAAAAAAGTTCATGAATATATAATTGAACTTTGTCTATGTACACCTCCCAGAAGTATCAATTGATACGCTTGTTGTTTACCCTCACAAAACTGTCGCACATCATGTAAATATTTATGTGCAATTTTTTTTCGTCAGAAATCACACCCAGATAGCGTTAGAAGTATTGACAAGACAGAATCACTTCGAATCAATGAATATTGGGGAATGTAAGTGGTTTTATTTTTGTATTCTATATCCCAATGTAAATTATCAAATCTGGGATTTTCAGATTCAATACATTCCAGAAATTTAATGAAATTCATAGAAAGTACTTAAAAATAAAAAATAGAACTCATATTAATTCAGAAGAAACAAATGAATATGTCATTATCCGATAATATGTGGCCGCATCAAATTCTGTCTCGAAATCCACTAACACTCTCATGGTATGATGATTATTAAAATTGAAGTTTCAGCATTAATTTCATCAAATCCTCTAGCAAGCCATGCCAACCTAATTGACAGTAAATAACATGCTCACTTACAACCGAAGTAATTTGTATGGTTGCACGAATAACACTCATAGTTGTATGGTTGCTTTGTCGCTGCGATAAATAATATATTATTGATCTATTACTATAATTAATGGGCTAGCATAAATCATTCACGCAGGGATTTGCAGCTACTCACTTGTGTCAAAGGAATTTTTCAATACGAAAATTATGATAGGCCACTGCCGATTTTTGTGTTTGGCCATATAGACAACTTTTTTTGTGCTCCGTTAACCGCGTTTTCATGATCCTTTTAATGGTTCCGATATAGACAGAACCACAGCTACACGGTATTCGGTAGACTCCCGGAGTGAATATTGTATCCCGTTGGTCTTTTGCAGATCTGAGGCTTTCCCGAATTTTCCTCGTAGGCTTGAAAATTGCTCTCACCATGTTTCAGCAGTCTTCCGATGCGGTCTTTCACACCGTTAATGTAGGGCAGCAAAGTCGTTCCACTAACGGCTGGTTCGGGACCGTTCATTGAACATCCCTGTCTGGGTCGCAAGGCTCGGTATATTTCGTCCTTGCGGTAGCCATTACCTTAAAAGCAGTTTTTTGAATTACGAATTTCTTCCTCGAAATATTCTGGATCAGTAATACGTCTCGCTCTTTCTACCAAGGTTTTTTTCTACTCTCTTCTGCCGCGGGTGATGATTGGAATTCCTGTTGAGGTACCGATCCGTGTGATATATACCCTATGCCCTAGATTTCCATTTTCCGCCTTCCTATCCAGACGTCCAGAAATGCTATTCTCCTGTCTTTCTCCTGTCTGTCTCCGTCTCCATCGTGAACTGAATTTCTGGATTCCAGGAGCTCAGATGATCTAGAAATTTCACAGTTTCTCTTCTCCGTGACCCCAAATCACAAAAGTGTCATCAATATATCGTAACCGACAGGAGGGTTGGATCGGCAAACGTTCTAGAACTTGTTTTTCAAAGTGTTCTATGAAGAAGTTTGTCACTACAGGACTGAAGGACTTCTCATAGCAACCCCTTCTCTTCATAAAACTTCCCATCCTACTGGAATCACATTGAAGTCAGATAGTGCAGACGGTGATTAAACATTATATCTGGAGGAACGAAAGTGCCAATCAGGAACATTCGTGAATATGGATACAGGTCGAATGTCACCAGCATATCATTCGGGTTCAATGTCAGACCTTTTATTTTCCTGATAAAATTTGTAGATTCTCTGACGGAAGACAAAGTGTTTCCCACCATTTGTTAATAGATCACAGACCTTATAGCACTAACTCTCGGTCTGAGCGAAACCCCTGACTTGTGGATTTTGAGTAGTCCATATAGCCTGGGTGGCAATGCTTCTGTTTTCTAATATCCCTTATTATCATCTTGGCTGATCGATGTGGTCACTATTCAGTTAGTTTGTTTTTCCCATGATACTCGTTATTGGATTTCTCCAAGTACATTATACGTGTTAGGGTCCAGCAGCTCTACCACCCGCATCGAGACGAAGACACGTGCTGAGCAAGCAGCCTCAAAGGCTCTCAACAGGGATGAGAGCATCCTAATCTTACGTGCATATAAGGAAAATGCTACGGTTGTGACGAACAAAGAGAACTATAGGGATGAGGTGGTAGAGCTGCTGGACCCTAACACGTATGATGTACTTGGGATAGATCCAACGAGTAAAATAAGGAAAACAAACCAACTGATTCCTGACTCAAACGAAACAAATATTCGTGGGTATGCTTGAAGACTGGCTTTAAATCAAATATTCAAAAATGAACAATTTGTTCAGGCCAGCCTCAACTCACCTACACTGTAGGTTGACGGACTAACACCTATTAGAAAACAACTACTCCCCTGGCTAATACCACGAAGGGCATTGGATTACATCCAACAGGTGTTAGTGTGGGATTCTTCACAGAAGAAATTCCACATATGCTCTTGGCGATACACCACCAGAATTGATTTCCAATTATTGGGACGGGACACACCTGCAGACCGGTTTCGGGCTATTTGGCCCTCGTCAGTGCAAGGCAGTGCCATCATCAACATAAGTCGATGACTTCCCATAATTAAAAATCACACTCGGGTAGAGTATCTTCCCTAGACCTAGGCTGATATAAACAACAAGCAAAATAGCCGTTGCTGCGCCATCTGCCCGTAGACTAGGTACTAACCAAGAGCATATCCGCATGGTCCCAATTCCTTGTACAAGGAAAATCCGAATGAAACAAATATTCGTGGGTATGCTTGAAGACTGGCTTTAAATCAAATATTCAAAAATGAACAATTTGTTCAGGCCAGCCTCAACTCACCTACACTGTAGGTTGACGGACTAACACCTATTAGAAAACAACTACTCCCCTGGCTAATACCACGAAGGGCATTGGATTACATCCAACAGGTGTTAGTGTGGGATTCTTCACAGAAGAAATTCCACATATGCTCTTGGCGATACACCACCAGAATTGATTTCCAATTATTGGGACGGGACACACCTGCAGACCGGTTTCGGGCTATTTGGCCCTCGTCAGTGCAAGGCAGTGCCATCATCAACATAAGTCGATGACTTCCCATAATTAAAAATCACACTCGGGTAGAGTATCTTCCCTAGACCTAGGCTGATACAAACAACAAGCAAAATAGCCGTTGCTGCGCCATCTGCCCGTAGACTAGGTACTAACCAAGAGCATATCCACACTAACACCTGTTGGATGTAATCCAATGCCCTTCGTGGTATTAGCCAGGGGAGTAGTTGTTTTCTAATAGGTGTTAGTCCGTCAACCTACAGTGTAGGTGAGTTGAGGCTGGCCTGAACAAATTGTTCATTTTTGAATATTTGATTCCTGACTCATCCATCAGCCAAGATGACAAAAGGGATAACAGAAAACGGAAGCATTACCACCTGGGCTATATGGACGACCCAATATCCAGAAACCAAGGGTTCCGCTCAGGCCGATAGTTAATGCTTTAGGGTCTGCGACCTATAATATAGCAAGATACGTCACATCATGTGAACGAAAAATATTGGGCTTTATGTTCGTTTCGAAATTTCGTGGCAAAAGGATCACATTCCAATGCCAACTCCTCCCCTTCCGTCAAAGTCTCTACATTTTATCGGAAAAATAAAAGATCTGACATTGAACCCGAATGATATGCTGGTGAGATTCGACGTGGCATCTCTATTCCCGAATGTTCCGAAAAATGAAACACTGAACCTGATTGGCACCTTCGTTCCTTCCTATTTAAGCACTGTCTGACTTCAACGTATTTCCAGTAGGGTTGGGAAGTTTCACGAACAGAAAGAAGGGGTTGCTATGAGGAATTCCCTAAGTTCTGTGGTGGCGAAGTTCTTCATGGAACACTTTGAAAATCAAGTTCTAGAACGTTGGCCGGTCCAACCCTCCTGTTGGTTACGATATGTTGATGACACTTTTATGATTTGGGGTCACGTAGTAGAAGAACTGAAGAAATTCCTAGTTCATCTGAATTCCTGGAACCCAAAGATTCAGTTCACAATGGAAACGGAGATGGACAGGCAAATAGCTTTTCTGGACGTATGGGTAGAAAGGCGGGAATATGGAGAACTAGAACATAGGGTATATAGGAAGCCCACTCCCACAGATTGGTACCTCAACAGGAAATCTAACTATTAATTCAACCTAGTGGCAAGGCAAAATTTGCTCTTACTTGTTGGATAAAGAATCAAAGAGACTTCCGAATGACGTATCTGACACGAGGTTTACCTCTCCATCCTAGTATCACAATAAACCTCTACTTGGTCTATTTACGATATAATCCTTCGATCTAGGACACCCAGAAGCCGGGTTTCAAATTATTTGACAGCATAAACACTTTATATTTTTAGAATACATGTGTTGTAGAAAATAGTGGGTCAGGACCCTTACTTCTATACTAATATTATGAACAGTTTCGTTTTGAAATTTTGTTTGTAGGGGATAATCTATGGAATTTCTGATCCGATTTTGAGATTTATTCCTCCAACAGAAAGCCACACTATCCAGGAGTTCAAATTGAATCTAGTTTTTCATATCAGAAGATGAACTTCCATTCTTGTTCAGACTTTTTATACAACTAGCTGTATGTATAGAAGGTTTTATTCATAGTAAGTGTTATATATATTATTATTGAATTTGACCTTATGGTTTTTCAACCAATTGTGTATTCTGTATCTTAATTGAATACTTAGTTTATATTCTCTTTATTCATTATATTTATGCTTGACAACCCTGGGGAGGTGAAAAACGGGGTCAAATTTAGTATGGAACAACGTGATGCCTGGGTATTTCCCATAGACATTCTTCAACAGAATTTATAGAAGGCGTGTTTTGTATTTCATTGAAACTCTTCGCCTAACGGGGTTGAAAGGGTGTAGAAAGTAATTTTGGAGGTGAATCAAACCACAGCCTATACCGCTATTCACAGAGACCAGAAACTTGAAGGGTGGCGTAGGCATTCGATAAGAAAGGGTTTCCAAAATTCTATCCCTAAGGATCCCTAAGGATAGAATTTTGGAGGTGTAACACGGCGTCAGATTTTGTATGCCAAAACGTGATTCCTAGGTCCAATCTACTTAAAATTTCGCATAAGCATTCATCGCATAACCGGGTAGAAAAAGGGGGAAATAACATTTTCGACTTTGGTCAAACACTCTTTCGAGTGCACCCGAACTAAGAACTATACACTATAATAGCATCACAAACAAAATTAACGCCCAACGGAGTGGGCACGGGTCGGCTAGTACATAATAAAACTGATTTTCATATAAAGAATGGATTCTGCTCAATATTGTTCGATAGAATTTTCAATGAAATGTGTATTTTGAACACAATGATATTTATGACAGTCTGACTTTGAAACTCTGGCTTTTATTTAGCACAACAAGAGGACATTTTGATGGGATTTCATGAATAGAACGATACTTTCACATATGATGAAAGAATTCTGAAAGCCTGTTATGAATGTTTCTCGCCTTAACCTTACACTAGTGGCGCCGGGTCAGTGAGACCCGAGCGCTCCTATATCAACTGATTATTTTGGCGTCATACGAGCTACGACCCTAGGCTCCTCAGTACCTTCGTAGCTCTTAGGTGTGTCACATGTGCTGAATTGACCACTTGATCCGATTTCCGTATATACGTTTATTTCGCTTGAAGGGCCTGACAGACCCAGCACCACCAGTTACGTTGCTTGAAGAAATATAATTTATTATTATTGTTTTCTACATTTTTCCGTAAACTGTGAGTATTACAAGTTTCATTCATGTCAGAATTGAATGATTGAATGACGTTTTATCATTTCAGTTGAAATATGGATTACGAAAAAGAGCAGGCACGACTTTCACGCTTACTACAAGATGTATTCTCTGAAGATGAAGTTGTTGGCGATGAATCAGACCACGAAGAAGATATCATTGAGGTGAGGGAGGAAAATACTGATACAGAGCAAAGTAGGGAAGAAGATGTAACTGAGTTCAGGAGGAAAAATGCCAGTCGCGAAGTATTACAAGAAGTGATTGATAATTCGATTATTAGGAGTAAGAGATACAAGAAAGAGGCCACCTTTCGTGCAAAAGACAATAAAACTATCTGGAAAAAAAATGTGCCGCCCAGAAATGTATGCACTAGATCTGAAAATAAAGTCCTTCATCTTCCTGGTGTGAGACCTTCAGCTAAACAAGCTAAATCACCAATCGAATGTTGGGAGCTTTTTTTTTCTGATGTCATATTGGATATTATTGTGGAGGAGACGAATAAATTCATCGAAACTATATCGGTGAATTTCACGCGAGAAAGTTCAGCTCGTCCTACGAATAGAACAGAAATTCGGGCTTTACTTGGACTTCTATACATGGCTGGTATCTTGAAAAGTAATCGTCTCAATTTTGAAGATTTGTGGGACAGGAAAGGATGTGGAGTGGAAATATTTTGGCTCACTCTGTCACAACAACGATTCTTGTTCCTCTTGAGATGCATACGGTTCGATGATTTGACAACTCGAGAATTTCGAAAAACTACTGCGAATTAGCTCCTATTAGGTCGATATTTCAATTATTCGTGAACAACTGCAAAAACAGCTATACTGTCAGTGAGTACACAACCATAGACGAGATGCTGTTGGGGTTCAGAGGCAGATGTGGGTTTCGACAATATATCCCCAGTAAACCCAATAAATATGGTTTGAAGATGTTCTCTCTAGTAGATTCGAAAATGTTCTACACAAAGAATTTGGAAGTTTATGTTGATAAACAACCAGAAGGACCATTTCGGGTGGAGAACGATGCGGCAAGTATAGTTGAACGGTTGATTGAGCCTATTTCTAAAACAGGGCGCAACCTCACTTGCGATAATTGGTTTACAAGTATCAAACTGATCGAATCTTTATTACGTGATCATAAATTGACTTATGTAGGCACCATTCGAAAGAACAAACGAGAACTTCCGATTGAGTTTCTGAACATAAAAAACAGACCAGTTATGTCTAGTATGTTTGGATATCAAGAGAATATTACTTTGGTGTCGTATATTCCAAAAAAGGGAAAAAACGTTATACTAGCATCTAGCCTCCATCATGATGACAGAATTGATCCCACGTCAGTTGACAAATAATATAAACCAGAAATTATCACGTTTTATAATTCAACAAAAGGTGGGGTCGATACGGTAGACCTGTTATCATCAAACTATGATGTTGCACGCAAAACAAGACGATGGCCTATGGTTATTTTTTATGCTCTCATGAACATTGCTGGAATCAATGCTCAAATAATACATACTGCCAATTATCCTGATTCGAAGTTGTTGAGACGAAAGTTCTTGGAAACCGTTACACTATCGTTGGTAGACGACCATTTGAAACGCCGTTCTTTGGCAGTGAATGTACCAACCAATGTGCAACAGAGACGTCGTGAAGTAGCTGGTACTGTAGCTGGTCATGAAGAACAACCAGATATTCCTTACGGGACCAAAAAAAGGTGTTCTGAATGTCACAATGACAGAAAAACCAAATATTATTGTGTTACTTGTAAAAAAATTTTATGTCTGAGTCATGTCAAAATTATATGTTCTAACTGCCTTGAGGAATCTCAAATTTCAATTTCAATTTATTCAATTCTTGAGTACAACTATACATATAAAATGATTCATATTATATATTTCATCCTGAATGAGTAAATGACACCTAGGCAAACAATTGCCTGTATTGTGCTTATTCACTCATTCATGAACAAAATTTAAAGTGTACACATGTAATAATAGATTGACATTTAGTGATTTGTAATAAAAAAAAAAAAATAGATAGATGTATAGAAACATAAAAAGATAGAAACATAGAAATATAGAAAGGGTGGATGTCGAGAAAAAAAAGCAGTTTTTCGAGGCGGTGTTAATAGTTATTTTGACCTCTACTTCAAAAAATATTTATTGTTAGTGGATTTTCGATTAGATGTTGTTTCACAGCAAATTTGAATTTATTTATATTATTGATGTTCTTCAGGTTTATTGGAAGCATGTTGAATAATTTTGGACCAAAGAAAAAGACAAATCTCTGCGTATGACTCTTTCTGAAAATTGGTATTTGTATATTTGAGTTTTCTGAGAATCTTGTGAGTCTGGGTGTATTCGTTCTATATCTGTTGCTGTTTGAGAACATCCACATTAAACACTGAAAGCTATACAGACATCTAACATTTAATAATTTTGTTTCCTTGTAAAGTTTTTCCGTTGAGAAGCGACAGTTTTTTTTCAATATTATTTTCAGTAGCGAGTTTTGTACCGATTGTAAGCGATGTAGCGTATTGTTGAAAGTACCACCCCATACTATAATGCAATAACGAATTATTGATTCTGCTAAAGAGTAGTATACAGTGAGCAAGTTTTTTTTTGAAAGAATGTCTCGGAGGTTGTAAAATTTATGCATTAGAAGTCTCATTCTTTTTATGGCATGTGCCACATGCTCATCCCATCTCAAATAGTGGTCAATAATTACACCCAAATATTTAATGGATGTTGTTTTCTCAATAGTGGGACAATTACAAAATAGCCGATTTTCGCAACTAGGTTTATGTAGATACAATTCGATATTGCCTGGCTGATCACTCGAATTCAGTGAGAAAGTCATGAATTTGGTTTTTTTGACATTCAAACTCAGTAGATTACCATTTAACCACATCAGTACTTTCCGCAGTTCAGTTTCTGCAGTATGTAAAACATCAAGCCATGTTTCACCTTCGAATATCAAGGCTGTGTCATCAGCATAACAAACTATGTGCCCCTGAAAATCTCTGATCTGAGTAATACTGTTAATATAAACAAGGAACAGAATCGGTCCCAAAACTGTTCCCTGAGGCACGCCAACAGATATATTCAGTTGTCCACTGATTACATTACCGATTTTTACTCTCTGTGTCCTTTGTGATAAATAACTTTGCATCAACTGTAACGCGTTACCCCGTATGCCATATCCAAAGAGTTTTCCCAGTAGTATGTCATGTGACACAGTGTCGAATGCTTTCGCGAGGTCAATAAAAACCACTAGGCATTTCGACGACGTTTCCAAAGCTTTCACTGTTTCTTCTACAAAATCTAGTATGGCATTTTCAGTACTTCTGTTATTTATGAATCCAAATTGCTGTTTCGTTATCACGTGATTTTTATTGAAAAAGTCCACCAATCTCTTTTTTACTGACTGCTCGAAAAGTTTCGCAAAATTGTCAATTACCGAAATAGGTCGATAATTACTAACGACATCATGTTTGCCACTTTTGTACACAGGAGTAACTCTTGAATCTTTCCATTGATGTGGAATAGTTCCGTTTTTGAAGCACAAGTTTATAACATGAACAAGTGGTTTCAATATTTGGTTATGGATGATTTTAATAAGTTTTGATGATATCCCGTCTGGTCCTGGGGTACAATTGTTTTTCAATTTCGAAATTAGTAAAATTAGTTCGGTCTCATTGGTTGGTTCTAGAAATAATGTGGGTGCCACTGTGGGTTCTTTCAGAAAGTTATTTGGTATATCAATTTTTTCGATTTTGTTAGCCATTTCTATTCCTATATTACTGAAAAATTTGTTGAATATATCAGCTTTTTTCTCGTTATTTGTTATACTTTAACCATTTTCGCTAGTGATGGTTGTATTTTCTATATCGTTTTTGTGGGTTGAGGTATTTGAAATATCATTAATTATTTTCCAAGTCTCTTTACAATTACCATTAGCCTCTTGCAGTTTGTTCTTATAGTATTGGTGTTTCGTTTTTCTTATCAAGTTATTAAGCTTATTTCTGTATTCTTTATATTTTATTTCGTTATCAGGAGTGTGTTCATTTAAAAGCCTTCTTTTCAGATAGTCCCTAGTTCTGATTGAGTTTATTAGACCAGCAGAGATCCACGGTTTTATTTTACGATTGAGTTTATTATGTATTATAATAGTTTCAGTTGCTTGACATATGTATCGTTTCAATTTGACAATGAAGGTATCGTAAGATTCTTGTGTTTCATTACATGATAAGGTATCATTCCAGTTTTCATTTTGTAGTTGTGATTTCAAATTGTCAAAATTTATTTTTTTGTATTCTTTTATATTTCTTGATGCATGATTTTTATCAGACGGTATAGTTATGGAAATGAGGATTGAGTAATGGTCTGTTATGCTACTATGTATAACTGATGACTCAAATTTTATTTCATTACGTACGTTATTGTTTCTCCTGATGAAAATATGGTCAATGATAGTGCGTGATTCTCTAGATTCTCTTGTTGGTACGTTTATACACGAAGTGAAACCATTTTCGATCATTACGTTATGGTAGTAATTAACATGCTGTGAGTTTGAATCTGATAGATTTATATTTATATCACCAACAAACAGCTCTATTTCTTGCTTGTCAGTATTCAGAAAATAATTTTGTATGTCGTTGAAATATAATTGCATATCAATTGAAGGAAGTCTATATGAAGCTGTTATACCAATTTTAATATTTTTCTTTGATATAAAGGTAATTCTCAAGAGATTTGTTTCAGTCAGAGAGATTATTTCAACGTTCGCTGCCAAAGAATTTTTTACATGAACTATAAGTCCATCACTTTGATTCGTTTTTGATTCATTATAGTGAATAGTATAATTTGGTATACTAAAATCACTTACCGACTCAATATTCCATGTTTCAGAGAGAACGATGATGTCTAATTTGTCGAGATCCTCTTGTAAATAGAGAAGTAGTTCATCAAAAAATGTTTTTTTATGCTGCGTATGTTGAAGTGAATTATTCCTATGCTGCTTTCTCTCCCGACACCACCCCCCCTAAAATAGGTTTGTAAGTCACTGTATATTAATGTTTTTATTTCCTCATGTGTGTCTAAGGTATTCAATATTTCTAACATCAATAGAATTTGACTCTGATTTTCCCCAACAAATAATATTTTAACATACAACTTCTTTTCATAGAAATAGAAATATATTTTGTGATACTTTTTTTAGGACTTCATACAGAATAAAAAAAGTATTTCATGAATTTTGAATCTGAAGTGAAACATATATCATCCAAAAAATTTTTTCATGTCATCTTTAGATTCCACAATAATAACTTTGTTGTCTTTATTAATATAAATTGCTCCAGAGTCTGTCCACACGTTCTTCAAACCAGCAATTTCGATCGCAGAAGTAAGGAGTTCAACTCTAATGCTTGTGAGGTCCTCTCTAATAACAACTCCAGTTCCTTTCAGCATTTTCTTCTTACCATAAATATTTTTTTTGAGATCATAGCTATTGAGTTTGAGGAATATTCCTCTCGCTTTTCGATCGTCTTTTTTTCCTACCCTGTAACATAGTTCGATGTCATCACTGGATAATTTGATCGCCATGCTTCTGTTCAACAGTGCAATAATTTCTTCCCTGGTATTTTCATTCGATTTTTCGGTAACATTAAAAATTTTCAAGTTAGTTCTCCTCGAAAATTGATCCATCTGATCAAATTTTTTTTCAATTTGGTTTTTCTCAAGATCCATTTTATTGATTATGGTTTCCAAATAATTGATCTTTTGATCATGTACATCTTTAAAAGTTGACAGCTCACTCTGTACAGCGATGAGAGTTTCTTCAATTTTAGATAATTTCTTCTCTACAGTTTTTATTATCGCCTCTGCTACGTTTTTAACCACTGATTTTATGAATGACTCACTGTTCAGGCATTTAGTGATGGCTTGATTTACGGATGATTCTATTTCATCTCTGATTTCTCGTGTAATCACCATGTTTATCTTTGTTTCACGTCACTGGTATTTGCTAAACCACTTACAGCTTATGTGCACCAATTTTTTGTATTAATATCAGTCGTATGACCTTTATTTGACACGTTTTTATGGGGAGCTCAGAATTCACACGTCTATTCACTAGCTGCCATAGAACGGTAATGAATCAAATGAGTAATTTTATATATGAGCTGACGAATTCATCAGAAATTGTGATTAGATTTTTGTTAAAATATATATTTTCTACGATCCTAGTATTTTTAGACACAAAATTCAGTAGTCACGGTATGATCGTCGATTTTTCAAATATATAACAAGTTCCTGATCAAAATCAAGTTTTTGTAAAAAGTATATATAGATGTTGAAGGCTACATGCTAAATTACATCTGAAAAAATTTGCAACTGCAGTCAATTTTTTTTTAATGGGGGTCTATCAGACCCGGCACCACCAGTTGTGCTCGAATATAGGGCGCCACTAGTGCAAGGTTAACAAATATTTTAGTTCCAAATGCCCCCGCGTACGATTATATCTCCTCACATTCCATTCATTCAGCAAAGACTCGAATGAAGGACATAGGAGCAGATTGAATACTGATACTCACGTCAGTTTCGATTTCGTGTTCCACGCCCTACCTTTGTCATTTGGTTCAATGAAATTTTCGTGTCCGGTATCGTGATCCCAGAATGACTGATAAGATCTGCCACGATATATGAATACATGAATTCTTCAATCAAGAGAGGATTTTAACCGATTTTGAGTGAAAGTAACAGGATTTGTGCATGTCGAATGATCCAATCATATTATTTGCTCTATTGTGATTCCAAATACTCCAGTGGCACTCAGTGACGTTCATTAGAGTTCATTACAACCAAGTTCTGTTTATAATAACGTAGTACACTGTGGAATATATTGATATCTGAAAGAAATTATGATTTCATTTCATTTTCAGGTTTTTGAATGGTATCACAATTGTATTTTATTTTTGACCCTCTTTCCGAATAATTTGAGAAAAAATACAGGATATATTGGATGATGGTGATTATTAATGAAAACTATGACATTTTCGCCCACTTGTCAAAAGATTCAACACTCAACTGCAGCGAGTCAATATCAAATAGTTGATTATTACTAATTTTAGTTTAATTCAGTACCTACCCTTTCTGCTCGTTGCAAATTCATTGAATTGAACTCATCAATTTATGTTATATTCTTTTCAGTTATAGGAATAACTCGAAGACCATTTCCATCCCATTCACGAAAGAAACATTTGCTCCGAGTGAAATTCATGATTCTTTAGAAAAATACGAAATTGAATACATTCTGAAGTATACCCATGTCCGTATTGAAGATTCATATTATCATTCGACAATAAATTAATTTACTGAAAATCGAGATCACAGAAATAACCCAAGCTGCAAACAAAATTAAGAGAAGTGAAACTAGTAAAACTGTATAAATCCATACCGATAGAAAAAAGCACTGCTAGTATTGAAGAGGACATGTGTTCAACCAAGTCTGGAATCAGAATGGTACTATGCCGTGTATGAGGTCTCTCCGAGCAATACTGTCACTCTGAAGTGGACTAAGAAAAGCCACACCTTGAGATAATAGAGTCACCGGGAATCTAACCTCTGTGGCCCGACCCATTAATTGGAATGGCAATACTGAGAACTGCGACGCTCATGAAAAAATATTCCTTTTTGATATTTACAAAAGACTCTGAAATGGAATCATCAGCTACAACATCTCAAGACAGAAAATATATAGGGGCAATCAACACATTGCTTTGTGAATAGGGAGATGGAAACTTCAAGTATGCCATGTGCGACTTTCCTACATTTTCATCACGAAGATTCTTGTACGCTGAGTACAGAATCGACTTGATCGACATAACAGGAATACCCTCTGGTGAAATTATCGACTAGCCTTAAATGGTGGACTCCTAAGTGAGGTACTCGTAGAAAAAAAAACAATGGGCTGAGGGATGCGAGTCTCACCATTTGGACACTTCCAGATCCGGAAAACCTTTTTTTCAGCACCGACAACTGCCAGTTTCAAATTCACATTACGATATACTCGTTGTTGTTGTTTCATTGAGACAAGTAAATATATCCTGAGAATACCGACAATTTGCCAACAAATTCATTCAAGATCACATCTCTTTCAATCGATGATTCATAAAAGTTGTGGAATGTGATCTGATACTGAAACAGATACCTATTCATGAATAAAATATACTGAGTCTCAGTTGGCCACATTCGCTCCCTTTAATATCCCAGAAAACAATATCTCGGAGAAAGAGCCCGAAGTGAAATTGAAAAGTTGCAAGAAGTAGCACGACACAAAATCCTTCTGAAATGTAAGTACTCAACCCAAGCCAGGCCGGAGGATTCAGAAAAACTTTCAAACTGAAGCGTAAACTATTCGCTGGAGTTTGAAAATCAGACGGGAAAACGTTACAAAAGTTCTTGAACGATATGAAAATGTTCAGAGGGATTGGTATGAGATAGGTGAAGTATGAAACCTCGAAGCATAACAAAAATCATCTCAGTTGTGAAAAACGGTACAAGTTCGGTCTGGAACTATTTTGTGTTAGTCGCCTAAATGGTGAAGGAATATTCAAATTAATTTCAGTCAGAACAAAATTAAGCAAGCAAGCTAACAGAATTCTCTAATAAACTCAATAGACACTAAATAGGAATCACTCTGTTGGAAAAAAAGCGAAAAACTCAATTCCATCTGAATCAAGTCATTATAGTACTACAGCGCTCTGTAATTTCAAAAACTACTAGGATACTTTTAAAAATGAATGGTTAGGTCTAGTTTCCTATTACTAGGCCAATATCCATATAATATATAACTTAATCAACATTGCCATGTTATTTTTGATTAGCTATCGACCTTTCTTACCACCACAAAACTTTTATCACTTGAAGTTTCAAGTGAGTACACTGAACTTGAAACTTGGCTTCAACATTATTTTTCATATCACTTCATTACATTTTTGCGACTCTGCTATTTCATATTCCATATCTACAGTTTTTTTGTCACAATATTAATCAATCAAACCTTTTTGCGTAACAATGTTTTTTTGAACAAAAATCCATATAAACTTTTTTTGTTTGGATTTGATCGCCTTATTCAATTTGTATTTTAGTCACATTAGTTTTTTTAACTCCCTCAACATCAAAAAGATGAAATTGCTTCCTCTGAAAAACGAATCCCGAATGTAACGTATCAATAGATTATATTTTCATCCCCATAGTAGAAAGTGATGAAATCAAGAAACCTGGTTTTACAGGTTCTGTAAAACCAGGTTTGTAATTGTCAGTGAGAATCGTACAGGAAACTGTAATATTTTTGATAATATAGATTTTTATCAAGTATCGGCCAGTTCAATACAATCATTGTAGTTACCTCCAAGACAATTATGTCAAAAGTGGATTGTTCATCATCTCCAGAGATCTTGTTGGTGGGTTCTTATCATTGCAGTAACGCAGATATTATTCTACCATTTCATTCTTGTTTTTGGAATAGTTGGTAAGAAGAGATGTTAGCCTTCCTGGATCTGTTCTCAGTAGGTTTCCATCTCATCTTGCTATCGAAGATAAATGGTATACCCCTGTAGAGAATGTCTGTAGAGTAGGTGTTTCTGAAGTTCCCATCTTCAATTTCCCCGTGGAAAGAACCATGTCTGATTGAAAGTTCAGAGCTTTTTCCCCAGTGTGGGAGTGACTTCGACTCATATACTAAGTATGAAAACTGCTCACATTTGACTGTACCCCAGTTCTAGTAAGGTATCTGAGCGAATTATTGTCTTCTACAAGTACCAGTAGTCGCTAATTTCCCAAAAGAATAGAGTTTGTACACGTATGCTCAACTTCATCAGAACTTTCTTCTTTAGTGTAATCCAGAATGCAATAATATGTCAACACACTAACTGCCCGAAAATGATTATGGGATACGTAGCACAACAGAATCTCATCTTTTGTCTTCTGAGCGGAAGCCTAGCTTCACTGGCAAATCATTGAAAAACTCAAGAAATAAGGGCGGTGTTATTCCTCGACATATATAGGTAGGTATCGTGAATCATACTATGAACCATACATTTCTGACCAAGACTTGCATTTTCAACTAACCCTGTATGCGTTGGATCAACGATTATTCGTCTTGGAACATGCCTAGGAACATGTTGAAAGCAACTGATTCGCAATAATATGCACGATCCACGCAATATCTACGGTTACATTCACTGTTTGTTTACGTATCGAATGATACTGGCTGTAATTGAAATCCCAAGTGGTTCTAGGAAGTATTTACCCCAGATGCCATTTCACACTAGAAAGCACAAATATGACATGAACGAAAGCTAAAGTCTGACTCTGAATGGAAATGATTCCACTTTTCCGACGGACCATTGGATAATTCATTGAAATATTTTATTAATTAGGAAAATCATACATCATTTGGGCATCAGGAATATTAAGGAATTTCAAAATAATTGCAAATGATCGTCGATTTCTTTTTTTATATATTTTCGAAATAAAACAGATCTGTGTACTTCATATATCCGCTATTATACTTTTTGATCGTCGATCTGTAGTGATAATCCTTGTTTTCAATATAGTGGTATCATCTCCTCTAGGTTATATTTAATAGCGTTGTTACTACTTGGGTACTATAAGTATTTTTCCAGATTTGATAGCATTTTCGTCTCCAATCCATTATGCCTTCGAAATTTCCGCGTTTCTTCTGTTAGCTTCTCTGTTGTGATTGAATTACAAATGTTTGCTGATGGTTTTGCTAAATGCACCTTGCTGAACTTCTTCAGTGTAGATTCAACATCATCTAGGAGAATTCCTTACATAATATCCTCTTTACATAGCAAATTCTAAGTCCTGTTTTCGAAGCCCTTTTCCACTTGATAATTTCATTACATAAGAATAATGTTCAGGTTCCACAGCTTCATTCAACTTTATTCCTTAACTCTTGGAAAAATGTGTTTTCTGCACTCCAGGTATTGAAAGTACACTTCAAATCCCTGATCTGAAGGATTGAAGTGTACCTTTCACTCCCAAGGGATTTAGAATTATTTTTTCAATCCGTAGGGTTTTAAAACGAACTTGAAATCCCTGGAGATTTTAATCGAAACATGTTTTGAACAAGCGTCGAGTTATTTTCTATCGCCGCAGTAGCTTTTTGCTGCAAAGGAAAGCTGGACACAGTTGCTGCAGTTGAGATGCTTGAAAAGTCTGACCAGAAACGACTTTTTTCTGATATGAGGTATTTTTAACATAACCTGCCTCAACTGCGCTGTGTATCATTTATTTTGTTGATTGCCATAGCAACGCACGTTGTAAATCAAAACTCTCATTATAATTAAGGTGCTATTAAATTATTTTTCAATACGTACTTATTCCTTTTCATTCAATTTTTCCTGAAGTATACACCACTCGATCAAAGTCCCTTTCTGTTCCTAGAAGAATTGTCATAACTTTTGGCCTCGGAATAGAAAGTATGACTTAATCCCTTGGTCTATAATATACTCGATTATCGCACTTGCCATTTTTTCCATTTTTGATCCCTGTAGGTTCTGAAGGTGTCAATCTTACTATTTTATGCAATTAGGTTTTATAATTCTTGTTCACCTCTTCCATGGTTCAGTTCTTCCAGTTTTTATTTAGTTTTTCCATATCCACTTCCCTTTCCCTACATTTTTAAACTGCGTTTCGTTTCGAATCAAGCAAAGGCCCTTCAATCTAGCTGGATTCATGAAAATGTTCGCTATTCCATAATAACAGTCACTTCGGTGGTATCAGTTTTTTCTCTCAATGCAACCTCAAATATCCTTCAATGAAGTTCCATAAAGAATATATTCACTCATTGTCGTTGTTCGCCAAAGAAAATTAAGCGTCACCATTTTATTCAATTCAATTTGTCAATCATACGTAACGTCAAATTCAATCAACCAGTACCAAATATGAAAAATATAAGTTCATTCTAAAACTTACATGTTGTTAACGTCAGCACGAATAAATTATCGGGTAATATTACTCCAAACTACTTAACCTATTCAACATAGATGAATTATTGTTAACAAAGACATGTGTTTCTGGAGAGGCCTCTTGATGAAACAGACCACTTGCAGGGAAATGCAGTGGGTGTTGGGAATGTCAGAGATAAAACTTTAGTTTAGTAAATGATGGAAAAATTAGCGTTTGTAATTCCTCATTGAGGTGGTGAGGTTGTTGGAGCTTGTTTCGCGGCAACTCCACTAAAACTCCACATATTCTATCCACATTGAAAAAACGCTATACAGAGTGTTTCTTGAGTACTCCCATTGATTAACGGAGGATAGTTTTTATGAACATATACTCAAAACTACTTATTTTTGGAAATCTAAGTCGTCAAATCAAATCAAAGGAAATAGATATTTTTGGAGATATTCTGAAAATGACTGAAAATGAGGAGTTCACATCTAGTCGCACTGTTATACCATAGAAGGCCGTTGCTTTTGTGGGGATATTGTGACATTCAGAAATGTTCAGGCAGATTATCGATTTGTTTCCAGAAATGTACTCGTTTCACTTTTCGGCAGAAGTAACCGTTTCCTCGGACAACACATTCAAGTATTGGATTCCGAAAATATGGGAAGGAATAGTATAAGATAAATAGATGTCGTCATTCTGAGATATCTACAAAAGTAAACACTTTCACTTCGACTTTCAACTCCGCGTATCTCCGAAAGTAGGGAGTTTTGAACTATGTTTATAGGAACTCGAATTATAATACTGTATCAGTCCTCGAAATTGATGATATTAATCACGTCACACTATGTTTATTCAAGTGGTGCACTGAAGAAAGTATGGGAGATGTACTGCTAATATATGGTATAACTTTTTTTATACCATTGAAATAAAAAAATTATATCAGTGCCTTAATTTTATGAGAACTTCTCCCAAGTATTGTATGAATTATATGTTATGTGTCCACCCCAACTCAAATCTGTTTGTATATTGAAAATATCTACTACAATGTACAGTGTTCTGGACTCTAAGTGAATGTGTGCCCAGTTCCCAGTTGTGTGAATAACGTGTGGGTGAGTGTTCACGTGTTACGAATTCCAATTTATTCATTTTTGGACTTTCGTTCCATTCATGAAGTGCACTCAATGAAAAAAAATATTCAATATAATTCTACCAATGATAAAAATTCAAAGTACCATTATTTCGGAAATATTTTTATTTTAAGTATTCAATTGCTATCATTCCAAAAACACAATTTCAGGAAGATTTGAATTCTTCAATATATCACTTATGATTATGTACTTTTGTGAATTCTTGAATTTCAGAAAATATAGTGAATTGTTTCCTCAGTGACTAAATAATATTTCGATATATCATTCAGTCGAAGTATGGTATAGAAGTTTTTATTGTTTTTTCAATCAACATCGTTGCGGTACCGTTTTCCTCTTTTTCGCACTCTGCCATTCTGCCCATTCCAATAGCCTCGATCTGTTATGAATAGTTTCAATGCCTTGTCACGTAAAAATAAACCACGTGGAATGAATCCGTGCCTACCTATGGATTCTTAGACAAACTTCTTCTACTACTATCATTAGAATACCTGTATCTAAGTATCTCCTAGGGTCACTATTCGTGGTGGTGCCTGTACGAAAATATCAATCTGAAGTGAAGTATGAAGTGAGAAAGTGAAGGGAAATATTATTTTTTTCAAGGAATTTTGCCTCTTTCTAGGAATTATATCCACAATCAATGTCGAGAGGAGTGCTTCAGTTAAGAGTTTCTTCGGGAGGAAAAGATCTCTGATTTCAACTCGTTTAATCCCATCACATGAGGAAATTATTTAGGATGTCGATTCTTCCCAGAAATGATTTATAGTTAGATTCAACAGAACAGAGACAAGAACGCAGAGACACTTCTGCAAGACTTCCAGATATAAATAATTGATAGACATATCACTTACTCTCTCAAGTATGCTAGAGAATATATATTCCAACTCATGGGGTCTGGAATGAGGTCGACATAAATTCCGAGTCTGAAACAGATATATATATATATATATATAAACACATGCATACACACATATATACACATATACACATTCACTTTGCAACAATTTAAAAAAATAGAAAAACCCTAATAGGGTGTGGCGAAAGTTTAGGAGGTACAGTTATGACAAAATGACAACAAAAATAAATCACATAATTAAAAAAATTAATAACATTACCACTATAAGAAGTGTATCAAAGGCGTCATTAAAAAAATTCATCTGAGCAGAAGAAGGAATGTGAACTCAGGAGTTCGCGTATTTCTTTTTCGGATAATTTAAAATTATTAGTATCCTGTATCATCGTTCTGGGTATGTAAAATAAGATTTTTATGTCTGTGAATAGATGCCCCTTTCGATTATACTCTTATCTGATATTGGGCAACATCAACATATTATTATTGTTCTGTCTGGTATTGTGACTGAGGAAATCAGAAGGTCTGTTTAGTTTGTTCCGTAGTTTTCTGAGTATTGTAACCTACCACAATCTGAAAAAATAAGAATTAATATTTGAATCTATACAAGTGTAGAAGGTCAGATTTTCAATCTACCCCGAAAAGTTGCTGCGACTATTGAATATTCTTTCTGAATAGAACAAGTCCAATTAGTCAGCAACTTCTCGTATACGTTTAGTGTACTGCAATTCTGGAAAATCAGCACTAATAATCTATATGCGCAAAGATTCATAACTGTAAAAATTTTCAATCGTTTACAGTGAGATCTACATGATTCCCTCGGCCCTAAGCTACAAATTGCTCTGATTTACCCTTCTGAAGACTGTGAACTGTTCTGCAGAGTTCAATATCATATGATAGAAGTATGTGAAAATAAGCATGAAAGACTTTTAGTGCAGCGTCCATTCCCACTTGCCTCCTGACTGTTCTCACTGCAAAGATGGATCTACTCAGAGTCTTATTTATGTAATCAATATGATCGCAGAAATTGAGATTTCTGTCGTTAATTGTCAAGGAATTTTATACTTTCAACAGGTTTGATATCTCCAAGGTTATCAAGGCCCTACTTGGTTTCGAGTTTCGTGGATGTTGAAATGATATATTAAAAATTTTCGAGCTATTCAGGAGAAGTTCAGTTGCATTGATTGCATTCATTGATCAAGCTTTGACTTTCGAAAAATAGATTTCCATAGTTCTTGTCTTCAATCAATAAACTGGTGTCATCTTGCCTCACTCCACGAGGTCAATTTGAAGCTAACATCATTGAATATAGTCAGGAATTTCCCGTAAAACTCGAATTTTCCTAGGGAAAAAATTCAAGGACTAATGATTATTATCAAATACTCATCGTTGTCAACGTTTCGGAATCAAATCTTCGTCCGTTTTCAAAACTTCTTCACAAATATTTCTCTTTCAATCCGTTTCCGGAAATCTGTAAAAAATTAGACATTTGACATATTTGTATAGATTCCAATATTAATTTTTATTTTTTCAGATTGTGATGAGTCGAGAACCCAAAAAACTAAGGAGAAAGAATTCATCCACCACAAAATAATGACTTTTAAAAAGTTCTTTGGATATGAAAAACAATGAAATTTTCCCAATTACCCTAACACCAAATTGATAATTTTGCACTCGACGCGCGTTTCGCTAACAAGGTTACCATCTTCAGAAGAAAATTCATACTGTACTCTTCAAAACTGAATGTGAAATATTCTTTTCTCTTTGTTATTTGTTATTCATGTTTTCAAATTGAAGATTAGAATGAGCTTCAAGTTGAATCGTATCTCTTTAGCGTTGCCAGAATTATATATCGGTTAGGGCAACTTGTCAGTTCAGAAAACTGATAACATCTCGATAGCATAGGTGCACGAAATGACTTTCCCAAAAGTATTGTACTGTGACTAAATATATATATATACATATATACATTTTATATATATTGATGTTTTCATTTGGTTTGTTTTTCACAAGAGAAAAGCTTTTATTCAATACAATTCAATGAATTTCAAACATGAAATGTGAAACTTATTCAATGCTCTACAAAAGTAACTTCGTGCATCTATGCTACTGACATTGAATTAGTTCTTAGCTGGCAAGTTATGATATAATATGAGTGTGGCCACGCTAAAAAGATACAATTCAACTTGGAAGTTATTCTAACCTTCAATTTATAAGAACATGAAAAACGAACAAGAAGAAAACAATATTTTACAGAATATTCACATCAGGTGCTGATTTCATATTCTCATCTAGTTTGTTGAAAATTTTCAGTCCAAGAAGAAGATGGATTCTTCAATGAAGGGATGTTCAGTGTAATCTAGGTACTGGTAAATTTTATAGAACGTGTTGGGTTACTGTGAATTGTTTGGGCTGATGCAGTAGGGAAGTCTACTTTTCTTTGAAAACAATCATACATGTTCATGAATATATATGCCAGCAACCGTAAGGAATTTCAGTACTACCAATGCCGTTTCACATGAGTATAGCTTCAGACAGATCCGAAATCCGATGGTACGACTATCCGATGGTACGACTATATTCAAATTTAGACCAATCAGAAAGCTGTTGGATCACCCCGTATATTGTCGAACAGTACCAGTCACTAGAATGGAATAATTCTCAGTGGAACCTCATGGAAATACAAAAAATAAAGGGATCATCTGGTGTAATGTGTAATGTGTGTACATTACTGTTTTGCAGTAAATCGTACTTAAGAAACAGTTCGATTGGAACAATTTTACTCAAAATATTTTTCACTTCTAGATAATGTAAAATTTTCTATCAAAAAGAGGGTTTTTTTTTTCAATGACCACAGTAGTACATCATAGCCGAAATGAACTTGAGTTAGCATGGATGCGTGTTGCTTGATTTCTGAAAACCGTCGGAATCAACTGAAGCACTCCCAAGTGATAGCAAAAAAATTGATACGAACCAAGATTTTTTATTTGATTTCCCTATGTTACGAAAATCAGTAATGTTGGATAACAGGCCCAAATGGGGATACTAACCATTCCTCAATGAACGGGAATTTTGATGAATACCTGAATATTTTGTTCAGATATTTATGGAATTATTCTGAAAAAAAAATAATATTTCGAACCCCTGCAAATCCATAATTAATGATTTCGGAAAGTTTTCCATGAGAATTTTTTCAAGTTTGTTGGTTCTATCAACTACATTTTTGTACCATATTTTTCATGTGAGATCTTTTGGGACCCATAGTATGATATGAATAATAATAATAATACATTTATTACCCATAAAAAAACAGAAGAATATACATTAATGGTGGTGTTATTGAATAATATTCTGATGAATAAATGATGACGCACAGTCACCAGCCATTTTGAAATTTTCATCTGTCATTTTCAGTCCAAAATATATTCATAAAACAATTTCATTATCCCAACTTTAACTTGTATGAGTTTACCCCTTCAAAGCATAAAAGGGGGGGACATTGACGAAAGCCACTGTATATACTTTAAAATTATAGTTTTTTTTGCTGTAACTCCTTTTTTGTAAGTTCAACGCTGCCGCACAGTTAACCAATCGACTATCAGCTATCCATATTAAAATGTGTACATTTTGAAACCAAGGGTCTTCTTATTTACATTATATCTCATCAAAGTCAACCAAAAACAAATGTCATACTTTGAGGTAATTGTTCAATATAGTTAAATGTCGAATTTCTGGAAAAAAAGTGTTAATATCGATATTTGTACCTATATAATCAAATCGTCTGCTTTCCCATATTCGAGTCAGACATTGATCGAACGAAATGCATAGTGTGAAAAATTGAAAACAATTTATATTTTTTTACATGTACTTGATAAGTAACATAGTAATGCCTCGTTTATTAAAGGGAATTTTGGGCTATGAATCGAATGTCAAATGCAAATTTAGTCTGTAGAGAATTGTCGTTAAGATTAGCAAAATGATTATTACGTAGAACCTACAGTATACTGACAAACAGTGTGGTCGAAAATTTTGGTCGAACACGATTAAATTACTATCGCTCAGAATTATTGTGAAACGATGGTTTTTATAACGTTTTTTTAGTAACAGTTTCAGTCGTGTTTTGACTCTGCTTGTACCATTCGTGAGACAAGGCGCGTGCAGCGCGGCACAGCACAGCACCTACTCTTGTGACTTAATAAAATCAAATTGCCCAGCGACAAGACACGACATGTCTGTGGTACCGGCACAGTTTTTCGCATCGCGCTCCACATTCCCAAATAAAGAAATTTAAATTACGTCGTAGAAATATCGTCGTAGTCAGCAGAGCCTGAGTTTGGTGTTATTATTTCTCGGGCTGCGGTGCGTGACATTTATTTGACGACCACAACAGTTTTTCTTTGAATATTGGTTTGATTCATGAGGAAGTAATTAGTGGAATCAGCATCAACAAAATGGTTAAAGCTCTCGCGGCCGAAGTTTTTAGTATCATTATTTTCGTTCGGGTTTGAAGGCCGTCGTTTTTTGGAATCTCTTCCTGACGTTTCGCTGGCGCGAGTGGCTAGCTACTTCAGAGGTTCATACATCTTGAGTGACTTCGATGACTAGTCACTCGCGTCAGCGAAACGCCAGGAAAAAATTCCAGAAAACGACGGCCTTCAAACTCGAACAAAAGTAGTGATACTAAAAATTAGCATCACTCATATTTGGTGCAATTCTTAATTGTTCACTTGTATCGTGTCCGATAGAATTTACTTATTAGGTGATTTCAATTTCTTGAAAAATTAATTTAAACAACATATCTTCCTCGAATATATCTCATTGCGAATCGGAACTCATGTCGAGTGATAATAACAATTGTTAAGGACGATCAAACATTTCCGATGCGGTGGGTTGCGATATACTGCTATGCGTCTCAATATGCCATCACCACGCAGCTCATGTAGTAGTACATATGCGCCATATGTCTCTTATGTCACCTCACCACGCACGGGCAAACCCGTAGTGATCTGCATATTGAGACGCATAGCAGAATATGGCGCAACCGCAACCGCATCGAAAATGTCTGATCGAACGTCAGATGATTTCAAAAAAGTAATTGAAATCACCTAATAACTATATTCTATCGGAGAGAAGAGAGAGTTGACAATTTAGAATTACAACCAAGATGAGTGATGTTCATTTTACTATCAACTTCTCTTCTGCCATCATTCTGAAAAATAAACTGTTGTCACTAAATGTCACGCACCGCAGCTCGAAAAATGAAAACGCCAAGCTCGAAGTTAAATTATTTTATTAATTATTTTTTAACCTTATGCGGTGTTACTATGGAATTTGCGCCCTGCCTAAGTGTTGAACTCAACATACACAAATTCTGGTTTGTATGTGAACTAACACGCAGCACGTGATTTCTTTTTTGCACGATACGACTTGTTTCAGCTTCAGGTATTTCCTCTCTCGAAGCATACCGTAGAAATTGTCCAAAAAAAGCTTGTTCCGATGAGAGAAAATCATCCATTGGGCTCATCAGTGAGCAGATGAAGAAATCACAGAACATTTCTAGTAATCAAATTTGAGGAAAAGGAAGTTTCTAAAAAATTATTTTGGTTTCATTTTCTTCAAGTCGATGCAAAAAAATACAGAACTCCTACAAGGGAAGTGGCTTACTTCCTTTTTGTGAATAAACGTTTATGAATTATATACACATATCAACATATGGTGTTTGCTCGTAATTCTTTGATGTCACTTGTTTTATAAAAGTTCTCTTATTTCTTGTACTGGTTTGGAAAAAAAAACAAAAATCACTATCTTGCATTCAATTTTCCACAGAGACGAATGCTCTGTATATAACAGGGAATTTCCAAAAGTCTCTGGACACTATAATAAAAGGCATGGTGAAAATCTTCATGAAATAAATCCAAATATTATCACTTCAACACTAGGTACATGCATTTCGAAGTGTATGTTGATGGTGGCATGGGTTCAAGCCGTGGTACGAGTACGAACTATCAGAAAGGAAAAATTCGGCTCTGACATTCCACACTAACGCAAGCATTGATCTGTCGGTTTGTATAGCGACGATCCAAAGTGACAGAGCTTTCTCTGTGTGTATGAGTCAGCTTTTACACAAATTGTATATCAGCGAATAATAACATGGGCCAAAAAAAATTTCTGAATGTCACCATCCAAAAGTGTGAAGTTTACACTGAATAAAAATGAAACTGACATTCTTAGTATTTGTGAGGCTGATGATGATTATGTGGAATCTTGTGCAACAACAAAATTATCAGGTGACCAGTATGTTGCAGAAAGAGTATGCTTACTTTGTAGGACCTTACATTGTGATTTGCTATACGGGATTTTTCATTGTGATTTGGGGTCGTCTACGGAAATAATTTTCAATTGCGCAAATTGGGACGATATGTGAAATGACATTGGGAGTACAAAAATTCCTTACGGTTGCTGGCATATGTATTCATGTAATATTAATTTTTGTTTTCAAAGAAAAATCGAATTCTCTACTGCATCAGCCTAGCCAATTCACAGTTACCCAACACGTTCTGGGAATTTACCAGTACTTAGATTACATTAAACATCCCTATATGGTCTCGGTAGTGTAGTGGTTAGCATATCTGCCTATAAAGCGGAAGGCCGGGGTTCGAATCCTCGCCGGGCCACCGTGCTGGGTAATCGCACGTTAAAAGGTAAGGCCTCGTTGATCCATTGCTCGCACAAGTTTCGACTTCTGAGGGTTGACGTTCGTCAGCTGGTTAACGGAACGAACAATTTTAGAACAACAACAATTACGGGCCACCGTGCTGGGTAATCGCACGTTAAGAGGTAAGGCCTCGTTGATCCATTGCTCGCACAAGTTTCGACTTCTGAGGGTTGACGTTCGTCAGCTGGTTAACGGAACGAACAATTTTGGAACAATTTTTAGTAAAGAATTGAGGAATCCATCATTTTCTTGGACTGGACATTTTCAAAAAATTAGATAGGAATATGAAATCAGCACCTAATGTGAATAATAATAATAATAATAATAATAATGGGTATTTATTTGCAGCTTACAAAGTAACATTTTACATGTGTATAGTTACATCGTGTATGAATACAAATATTTGCTACAAAATAGAATCGACATACAGTTGAAACTGATTCTAAGTGCCAATCCTAGAGGGAAAAAAAATACAAAAATCAAACTATCGTGTAGACAGTAAATATCCATGAAACATTTAGTAAGAATATAAACATGATCAACAATTATTATGAAATATTATTGCTATTTACAATTATTTCTTTATATTTTTGACTGAACAAGTGAGGTGACTTGAGTTTTAAATCATCGGATAGTCCATTATACAGCTTATATATCGAATATGTAAAAGATCTCTGAAAGCCAGAAGTGTGAAATTTAGGTGGAGAAATTTCACCACGTGATCTTATATTTATGTTATGAATATCCGATCGATAGCGAATCTTATTGAACAAATAAGGGGGAGCTTTATAGACAATAATTTTATGAAAAATAGTTGCCATATGCAGTTTTCGTCTGCCTTCCATGCTCAGCCATTTGGCTTCAACTAGTTTATGGGAAACTCTGTCAAATTTACGAATTCCATAAATAAACCTCAAGCATGATCTTTGATCCCTTTCAATACGTTTTTGTTAGCTACATCCAAACAAGGGCCATATACACTATCACAGTAACTGAAGTGACAAAGTACCAATGAATCACATAGAAGTATTTTTGTGGAGGTTGTAAGAACATGTCTACTGGGAAATAGCATTTTCAGATTGGAATACCTATGATTTTTGTACACATTTGGATACATGTTCTTTGAACTTCAGTTCATGATCGAGTTCAAGTCCTAAATTACGAACCACTGTCGCGAATGGAATGATGTTATCGTCAATTCGTATGTTGATTTTACTTTCAATTTCCTTTTTATTCTTTCCAAAAACTACTACAACTCACTGGGGTTTATGCCAAGAAAATTTTTCCTAAACTCGGTTGATAAACTTTTCAAATCTTGATGTATCAGATGTTCAGCTTGTTTGATTTCATTGGGATGAAAGGCATATTTGATCTGCGTATCATTAGCATACTGATAAGATTCACATGCTTTAAGCGCAGAAACAATATTACAAGTATATATTGAAAATAGTATAGGGCCTAAAATAGACCCTTGAGGAATACCACAGTTAATTTGCTTTCTACATGAGCTACCGGAATCGGTTACAACATATTGTTCTCTATGAAGAAGGTAATTTTCGAAAAACTTTATAGCACTTTGGGACAAACCTATGAATTTCAAAATGGCTATCATGATTTGGTGGTTGATTGTATCGAACGCTTTGCTGTAGTCTATTAACACCAATGCCACGGTTTTTCCTTTGTCAATATCTCGAAATAAATCATCTCTTATATCTAACAGTGCTGTATTACAACTGTACTGTAATGAATATTCTGTAAAATATTGTTTTGTTTTGGATTGTTCATTATTCATGTTCATAAATTGAAGGTTAGAATAAGTTTCACATTTTATGTCAAAGTTCATTGAATTAAATCATAGCTATTTTCTTCAAAAAAAAAAAAAAAAACCACCAAATGAAAACATAAATGGATATATTTGACATTCTAGTTCTGCGTTCTGAGCTGACAAGTTGCCCCAACCGATATAATTGTGGCCACGCTAAAAAGAAACGATTCAACTTGAAACTCATTCTAATCTTTTTCTTCATAAACATGAATAACGAATAAGAAGGAGAAAACAATATTTCCCAGTTACTTATGGGAAGGGAGTACAGTATGAATTTTCTTCTCCTGAAGATGGTAACCTTGTTAGCGAAACGCGTGTCGGGTACAAAAATATCAATTTGGTATTAGGGTAATTGGGAAAAGTTTCATGATTTCACATATTCAAAGGAATTTGTGAAAATCATTATTTTGTGGCGGGAGAATTCTTTCTCCTTAGTTTTTTTGGGTTCTCAACTCATCACAATCTGAAAAAAATAAAAATTTATATTGGAATCTATACAAATATGTCAAATGTCAAATTTTTCACAGATTTCCGGATACGAAATGAAAGAGAAATATTTGTGAAGAAGTTTTGAAAACGGAAGCGGATTTGATCCCGAAACGTTTACAACGATAAGTATTTGATATTAATCATTAGTTCTTGTCTTCTTTTCCTAGGCAAATTTGAGTTTCAAGAAAAGTTGCTAAATGAAAGAACGCATTCCACTAAGAAGAAACTGGTTTTTGATTAATGCAGCAACTTTTCGGGGTAGATCAGAAATCTGTACTTCTGCAGTTGTATTGATTTCAATATTAATGATTACTTTTTCAGATTGGTAAGTGAAGAACACAACAAGAATAAGGAGAAACTTCTCATTGTAATAATATAGTGATTTACTATCTGCTCATGATACAACAACAAATCCAGATATGGGGAGATTGTAGTATAGCAATAACAAATACAATATGAAGTGAGTTTACTGATAATTCTTGTTGACTATGGATAACAAATATATCATAAAGGAAAGAGGCTCGTTTTCACGTTTATAAAACAAAACAAATCAACCTTAATTAATTTGTTTTATATCCAGATACCCTGGAACATCTTTCCAAAGGAAAAAGTTCTTTTAATTAAAGGATGCTGCATGGGAGGTAAAGAGCCCTAAAGAGACCGATTTCCAACAATTTTCATCAAAAGTTTTCTCATTAACAATATCAGCTTGAACAATCTCAATAAGATATTTGAATGGTCAGCAACTCTTAGAATAACAAAAGTGGAGATACATTGTTACGAAAATAATTGGGTCACAAAGATTATTATTAGAGCTAAAAGTTATTGAGATGCCTTCTAAACTTGGAGAACATGTCTTCAAATTGAATCCAAATAAAAATTTTTCTGTCGCGCATATTGATAAAAAAGGTGTCATGAATACTTGTCTATCAATTTGATTGCAAAGCACAGCCTAATCTATAAGAAATATAAGTGTTCGGGCTCAGTTGATAACATTTATCACAGAATGAATGTATCATGAGAAAACCGCAACATTGTCATCTTCCATGCATTTATTGAATATCCTGATCACATAAATTGGTGTCTCAGTAATTTTCAGTGAAATTTCTATAGGAACGAGAAATTTGGGAATTTTTATTCACTTGATATTATTGTAGTCCAAGAACCAGGTACTTTTTTTCTGCAATCTTCTACAGAATTGATATTCTTGTTGGAAAATGTTCGGGGGTGTCCCCTGAATGTAAATTCAAGTTGGCGGGACGGGGGGGGGTTGAGCTTCAGCCGCCATCTTGGAAAACACGTTTTATCGAATATCTCGTGAACCGTGCATCGTACGATAAAAACATCGTTTTTGTAGATAATGAAATTCTCTGCAACTTTTATTTGAAACTTTTTTTTGTATAAAGCATAGGTTTTTATTTATGGCGCGCCAACTTGAATTTATATTCAGGGGACACCCCCAAACATTTTCCAACAAGAAAATCAATTCTGTAGAAGATTGCATTATGAACCTACTTTTTTTGCTCTGGCTCTTGGCGTATTGACTGTATGAAGTTATAAGGAAAAGTATAATCTCTTCTTGTGTCATAGTTGTCTTCACTTCATAACAGAATAAAAAAATCCGTATTACGTTAATGCTCATGATCAATTACCTCAATAAAGTAGTGATTTTTGACATCATTATTTATCATTCAGTCAGAGAGCAGAATTACAGTAAGGAATATGTATGTACAGTAAACTTCAATGAATCCAACGACTCTCGAGTTGTTGATGAGAACTACCTTGAACTGATGAGATGCCAATGAGTCCAAAACTGGTATACAAGTGTGTTCCTAATTATAATTGAAACCTCATTCCTGCACTTGTATCATCAAAGCATAATAGGATGCCATCCGTGAAGATCCCTGTATCAGATATTATTCAGCACTCTGGTATTACCTAGAGAAGTAGTTGTTTTCAGACATATCAGCCCATAAACCTACTGTGTAGGTAGTCGAGACTGGCCTAAGCGAATTGTTCGAAAGATGATTTGATTTATGGAATTTCTCAATTTGTACTTGAGTACGCTCATAAACTTTTTCGAAGTTTTTCAATGCAAGGCTATATCCTACAGAATTGTTAACAATAGATTATACAAAAAAGTGACATTCAGGCACACATTGATAAACGGTTTGTCGATGGGGATTCAGATGATATCCTGAATTCAGGTGGTCAACAGATATAAATTCAGGCACTCATATTTTTGTTTCATAGTAGCAATTTGCTGGGACCACATTTTGTACATTGTATAGTTTAAAGCAATTTACATTCATACCATTTTCTCCACATGAGCTCACATACCTACACTTGAAATCAGAATTCAGAGAACATTGAGTATGGACGTTGTAAATGCGAACTTCATGAAAATTTCAACAGCTGGAAAATTCTACGAGAATATCACAGTTTCCTGTAGGATTGTCAGTGAGAATGATATAGTAAACTGTGTTTTTTTTTTAATATGAATTTTCATCAAGTATCAGCCGGTTATTGAGAAAGTTCCATCGTTCCCCACTATTTTGATGGCAATTTGTCCATTCCTGTGAAATGATTTATTCCGATGATATGAATTACGGTCAGCGATACTCTCTCATGAAGAAACCATTTGGGCTTGATTGCCAAAGTTCTTTCCATATGATTAGTTTTCTCATTCGTGCCAATAAATATTTCACATTCCGCTTACTCCGTTTGTAGAGGAGGTATGAAAGGGTTTGAACTCTCCCTTCTCCTGAAATTTGTTTGCTAGTACGTTGTTACGATAAGTATCGACAGGTCTCACTTACGGTAGTAATATATGGGTGTTAACTGATCACATCTTGCAACGACACCAAGCACATTAAAAGTGCAGCAGCACTTTTGATGCCCAGCATTTCCATGTCGATATCAATTTTTTCTCCAAGAAAGGTTGGTTGTATCACTAAACTAGTTGACTGAATAATTTTCTCATCAACCCCCACCATCATGAGTCGAAACTTGTGCGAAATAAGGATATTGTTGTGGAAAAATGAAAATAATATTAACTCTCTTCATCTGATTGCAATTTAACGATCCATATACTTTCAATTTCAAACTTGAGTATTTGCATCTTGATCATTTTTCTACGAAACCAAATGCATATTATCAGGTAATGATGATCGAATCAAAAAAGCCCGCTTTCACTCCTACGGAAAAACTTTCATTCCGAATAGCGAACTCAATTCCTGCGAGATTATCGTTCCTTCATTTCAATTGTCTTCCTCCTCACTTAAAAAGTACATATTACGATCTTATTATGCAGCTGAAGCGAATGGTCTAGTTATTCCCGGAAGGCCGGGGTTCGAATCCTCGCCGGTCCACCGTGCTGGGTAATCGCACGTTAAAAGGTAAGGCCTCGTTGATCCATTGCTCGCACAAGTTTCGACTTCTGAGGGTTGACGTTCGTCAGCTGGTTAACGGAAACGAACAACAATTTAGAACAACAATTCTGCTCAGATAAGAGAGAATTAACTACTGTCATGGCTTGCAAAATGAAAAAGATCATTACTCAAGTGCATATCTAATCCTTGTATCTGCAATATGCAGATTGTAATAATATACCCATATCCTCTTAGTGCATATAGTACAAAATACTCTGAATACATCCAAAATAGACTTCAACTGTTTCTGTTACCATTTTGTGATGTTATGTTATCTAGGGAGGAATATAGGTGGTATTATCTCAAACTTCCATTGTCTATATGTACAATCAACTCCATTGAAACATGTTGTGAAAAACATATTTGATGGAAAAAAATCAAACTGTAAGGATAAAATTACATAAGATGGAATTGAATCACGCATTGGAACAATCAAATGAATAACTCGTTGACTTTGTAAAAAGGTGAGCAGAAAATAATCGAAAAGCAAAAATTAGGATAACAAATACGATCCAATAAATGGGTAAAAGAGTTAAATCTAATAAGACACTCAAATCCAAATTCAGGGATTGAGTTGGATTCTGGTCGAAGAATGAAAATCGAAAGTTGAATTTGAAGTTGAAAAAATTCAAATAATCAATATTGAATAATAAAATCAAACCAAATATAAACCAGTAGACGAAAATCACTATACACAAATATTGAAACAATGTTGAGTCGAGTATACTCACAATATTTTGATCACTGGTATCCGAAATCGTTTTCGGTTGATGACTGACTACATTTCGAGATATGACCAGTTATGAAACACCAAAAGTCCCATGGTTAGGTCAGAGAGGTGACACGAATGTGCCGCGCTGATTGGTTTCAGCGGGAAATGGACGTACTGGCGGAGTGGAGTTTACGTTCGTCGAGCCGAAGTTGGTACATTTTCGGTTATAATTGCACGAGTGCATGAAAATTACCGATAATTTTGCAAGAAAGCGTGATATATGAAAATTGCAAGAGTTTATTTTCATATTTTGGCGAAAGTGCCCGAGTCCGAAGGATGAGGGCTCTTTTATAAAATATGAAAATAACCGAATGCAATTTGTATAAGATATCACGCTTGAATGCAAAATTATCTGGTAATTTTCATGCACGAATGTGATTCATTGGAATACTTCACGAATGAAAAAATTCTCAGGGCAATATTATTTTTGTTCATTTATACTTTCCTCTATAGATTGTATGGAGTACTCACCTAAACGCGAAAAGTTTTTCTATATTTGAAGTCTATCCGACATTTATTTGTGTTGTTTACTGACGTCTAGCGATACGGTTTCAAATGTGTTGTTATGGTGACTTGTACAATGCAATTGCCGCTGTAAGTTTTGGATACAATGCAATTACCGCTGTAAGTTTTCGATAATTGAATTGCTCTTATGGGACATTTTATATATGAGGGAAATAGTCTATAGGAGTGGTTTTCCCAAACTCCGGATTCCTACGTTTGAGTGATTGAACGTACCCTTGTTTAGAATTTTCTTACGAAACAGTGTTCTCGAAGTGATATGCAGAGAAGAATAGTGGTTACTGGTGCAGAAAAAATTCGAGGAATATTGAAAGAATGAAAATTACGCAAATACGAAATATTTCTTCAGTGTTCGTCATTATTGAAATAGATA
Source organism: Zygogramma bicolorata (assembly GCA_032362365.1). Lineage (NCBI taxonomy): Eukaryota > Metazoa > Arthropoda > Insecta > Coleoptera > Chrysomelidae > Zygogramma > Zygogramma bicolorata. The sequence continues at coordinate 93,502 of JAVJAQ010003899.1, forward strand.
TTCCAATGAATACTTGATCAATGTGAACTTGAATGTGTATCGAACATAAAAATCAACAAATCAGTTATATAAGACTGGGTTCGAATGAAATGGTTTGGACTTCCAGTGTCTATAACTTTAACTCTATTGATTTTTTGATCAATGATAAAATCAAGGTTTCATTGATCAGAGGAAATAATGTTGTTCCAGAAATCGAGATAACGAATATGAAATATTAGTAAAAAAAATTCAAATAAAGAAATCAATGAAATAATTCTCACCCCTTTGTTGTGAACTTGGAGACCTATCGAACCTCTCTTGCCCAGGGATCTTTATTCAATAGAACAGCTGAGCTTCAATCAATCAATTAATCAATCAATCAGTTTATTATCATATAAGCCACTTACAAAGAAATGGATATGTTTCGTCAGTCTGTACAGATTGGAACAGTACAATGAAAACGAGAAAGAATAAAAAATAGAAGTTAAAATTTAAAATCATTATAAAAATAAGGCGACATCTAAGTACGTTTAAAATACATCACATAAATAACCAATGTTTTAAGACCGGTTACATATAAAAGAGATAGGAGAGATGGCGAATGACAAGATATTCAGTTTGACAGGCAGTAGTCCGAGAATTCCGGGAGATTGTAAAAGCAGTTCGTTTGGAACTTTGGAGCTTCTTGCCGAGAGGGGTTTTTCCTGAGGTTAACAAACTTCAGAAATTCAAAGTGAATGTTCTTTGAACATCACAGGGCTTCCATTTCGTGTGAATCTGCATATATAATGAAAATATAAGAACATTCAGATATCGAATGTGAAAGATCAGTCAAAATAATTTAAATAAGAAATGATAATAATATTTCATATTCAATATCTCGATTTTTGTAACAACATTATTTGCTCTAATCAATCAAACTTTGATTTTGTTATTGACCAAAAAATACTTTTCAACATTTCGTTTGGATTTAATTTCCTCATTTGATTTGTATTTTTTTATACTTTCGTTGTTAGCAACAGTTTTCAATAGATTTAATAATATAGACAATGGAAGCCCGGACAATTCCCATTCAGCAACGAACATTGTCAACCACTTTCAAGCAAATTAAGGCTGGGTTTGCTATAATATATTTGCACCTCCATTTAACATATGGCAAGGGGCTACTAGCTCTTTGCTGAAGCATGAACTCGTTATTATTATGAGGTTGGTGTTAGCTTCTGCCCTGTCGTGAGTAGTAGTTGGTGACATCGAAATAACTGAGTCTGTGAGGTTTGTTATTTCAGAGGATTTAATATTGTTGTGCATTTTATGATCAAAACATTGGGAGTTTATGCTTGTGTGCTTTGAACTTGATTCGTGTGTCACTAATTTTTGAATTATGAGGCTCTGATACATGAAAGCGTGACTGATGTAAACCGAACTGTTTCCAAAACTGCGAGGAAATTATTCCCAACAAATCATCAATATGAGGAATCAAAGATGCCACTGGAACTGAATACCAGAATTTGTTGCTAGATAAATCCTAATTTCGTAGGGAATAACGAATAATCTGGAGTTTCAATCAGTGACTGAAAGTTTTGCTGAAATGAATAACTGAGAACTATAACATAAATTTACACAAATGTCAACCTCGAATTTCTTTTCATTTTCTCACCATTAAAAAAAATTCAATCATAGTGAATCGGCAAACCACAAACAATATATTCCAGACCAGCATTGATTCAATTCTTGCAGTAATGTGAATTCACTCTCAAACCGAATTCCAGCTTTCTCATGAATCTGCATCTGAGTTCATCTAGAATAAAATTCTTCACAAAACGGGTAATAGGCGATTCCAATCGACTGAACACTATCATGTTATACTCAATTAAAGGCAATTACAATTTGTTCATTTCAACGTGGTTTTGTATCGGGGAGGTGTATGGCAGAGCTAAGTTCCTTACGCGGTAGGGGCAGAATTATAATATAGAAAAACACATATATTGGCTAAATGGAGGGCATTCAGGCAGATGGGTGAACAAATGACGTTATCGAGGGTTCGGTGATGAATTACATACAGAACAACGAGAACAGAATGACTGCATCCACTCAACTTACCAAATTGTACATTAACAGCAATAACTGTAAATATTGTTCTGAGCTGTGCCGAACACTGACGCTCAGTGCATCGAGCACAAAGCACTCTTGAAAAGTGCTCCGGAATCTCGAGCACTAAGCAATAATTTTCACAAAATGTTCACGAATACTAAGTACTTTCGAGAAGCAATTCGACATAGCGAGCACTAAGCACTTTCCAAAAATATGATACTGTTATACATTTGAATTACTTTTCGAAATGGTTTTTGTATTTTTTGTAGATCAATCATGTCAAATTAAATCCTAAACATAAACAAAACAGCATATTGGGTTGTTGAACGCAATGTTTTTTTATCGTAACATTTAAAGACAAGCCTCATTGAGATCTAAGAAGTGATGAACAGTTGAAGTTGTACGTATGTACATATCGACATGAAAATTGAAAAATGAAAATTATGAAAAATGTATGTGTACGTACACTCATCTTCCAAAGAGAATATATAAGCTTCTTTGTTGAGAATGGGATTATATATGTTGTCATTCAGTATTTGAAAACGATGTCCCGTCCAATTAGGCAATTGAGAAGTATCAATTTCCTTCCGTAAAGTCCAGGCATTAGTGATAAAAAAGTAAATAAAGAAAATATGAAGGTTGGTGAGTCATGCATTTTTTTTCTTTACACTCAGGCATTTCAAAATTAGCAGTTGCGTGTAGGGCCTCACATCTCCCAATGATTTAAGTGAAATGAATTTCACAAGTCCAACATGACATCGAAAAAATGGTTGACATCCAAGAAACCTTGAGGGGGCAATGAATGAAGAAAAAATGAATATATAAAAATAAAAACGGCATTCTTATATGAGAAGAAATATTATTGAGTCATAGTGCTCGACCTACTTCGACGGTTTTCATGCGAGTAAAAGTAAAGTGTCCATCAGAAGCATGGTCATTAAAATCTGAAACACTCACAAAAGTTTGCAGAATACTTTCAGAAGAAGAATCTATAAATGCTATATCCATATCTAGATTAATCATATAACATAAAATACGGCATCTCATCAACAAATGACAAAGCAATTCTTTTGAAAAAAATAAAATAATTAGATTATTCCCAGAAATTAATTTGATTATCCAAAATTTGTTCAGTTCATCTTCAAACATCTACAATTTGTATATGAGAACGTGGCTCGGAGAACAATTAAGGATTAAATTACTTACCTGAAGGGAATTGAATCTTTATTATACGAGAAGCCACGTTCGATACTATTAACCATCCACAATGACAAGAATATGTGTTTTCTTACCCTCCCCTTTCCCCAACAAATTTTTGAGGCTCCACCAGAAAATCGTGGTGATGGCCTGCGGGCGCGGATAGTAAGCGATATGCTATCGGTGTTGTTTTTTTTGTGGCAAGAGGTAGTGACTAGTAGTACGACGATGGCGTAACGACGATATTTTCTGATCGAACGTGGCTTCTCTTTATAATGAGAATTGAATTTCCTCATAGGTAAGTAATTTAATCCTCAATAACATAGACAATGGAAGCCCGAACCAATACCACTCTGCAAGAAACAGTCAACCACATTCAAGCAAAAAAGAAAACATAAATATTCAACAAGTGCCGTGAACCTCTTTTCAAATAGGACGAGTTTTCTGATATAAATGTTCGATATCAACAATTTTAATTTCCACAGTCACTATCGCGAAATTGGCAAAAACCCTCAACGATCCACACGTTTTTCGTTCGTGAACTTGCATAATTTTGACGGCTTACAAGCCGCTCGAAAAGTTGGTCTAGGAGAATACCTCTCTGCTATTCTTAACTCCGAAACAAGAAGAATAATGGCACGAATTATTATTATTGAAGGTTATGAAAAATGAATTCAATATCAACGTTCTTGAAAATGTATTTTCCTTTCGCAGCCATGACAGCTTTCTATGGAGAATTATGTAGAAACTTGATCATGACAGAAGTATTTTATTGAGTTTGGCCGTGAAAATTTCTCGCCTCTTCACCATCTCATCAGTCCTCTGTTTGTGTTCGATTAGGATTCCGTACAATTTCAGTATTCACTCCAAATCAACGATTCACTGAAGGACACTTGCTAAGTGTACATATTCTTTGTATATGGTCGTTGAACTAGAGTTCAAAAAACAAGAAACGTGCTTGACCTTGTAACTGGCTCGACTGAGATTTCAGGATAGAGATCAAAAAACTTAACTGGAGCCACTTCTCAAGCCCAAGCATATTTTTCATGATATAGACAGTATTGTGTGAATTGTAATCATTCAGGAGTGAACAATAGATGATGCCGAACGAAAGCCAAAGAATATCTATCAATGGTTAGAAACTGATATACTCAGGAGGACTGATTTCTGATATCAATATTTTTTGTTCGATTTGATCATCCAATAAAAGATGGAGTGCTTCCTCAGTCAGGAAAATTGGAAGCCTTTTTTTCCACTATTCTTGATTCGGGATTTCTTGTTCGTATGCATACTCTGGTTGAATCCGTTCTTACAAAGAGCTACAAAGTTTTAAGACAAAAACGTCATCTCGACATTATCGAACGTGGCTAATTTCAGTTTTATTCTGAATGGAATAAGTCAAGAATTGCAAAAAAAATATAATCTAATGATTTCCACGAGCCTAAATAATAAGAATTCATCGATAAAGTTTAATACGTGCAGCTACGTGATGCCCATATTACCCTATCCACGTTTCTATTCCTCTCTCATTCTTTCTCTATCTATTCCTCTTTCACTCCGCCCCCACTCTGGTTCCTGTTGCCACGATGCCATGACAGTTGATCACACAAGTTGGTGGCATGATATTGTTTACAACCAATATCCCACATTTAAAAATTTTAAAAATGTAATAGCTTATAATTATTTTCTGATAAATACAAGTATGTATTCTACAAAAAATACATACTTTTTTTATTTGCATGCTTTGTCCTGAGGTTTTCAATTACTTCAGTTCAATGATCTGAAAAAATGAAGGAAAAAATCAAATTGGCGAATCCCTCCAGATAATCGTCAGATTATGAGACTGCAACATCTAGGGCGTAAAGATGAACCTTATGTATCTTAATCTGACGCGCTTGTGTATTTCAAAATGACGATTTTTTTTTTCACATTCTAATAACGGCCGCGAGTCTGCGTCACATCCAAACCGTCAGATTATTATATAAGAGCTTTTTTTTAGGTTCACTTAACATCCCTTCAGAAAATCTGACGCGAGAATTTTTATTTTATTTTCAACCCTAACGTACGACCACCCCCACCATGGAAACGATCAGATTAACATACGTACATTTTTAAAAATATTTAGGACATAGATGATATCAATATCTGACGCGCTCGAGTTTGTCCATGCAACAGTTTTTTTTACATTTTGAAAGTCTGTAGCCGCTTCCCCCACCGATGAAAAGGTATACATTATATAACATTTTTTTCTTTTTATCATCTAAGCTTCGCAACCCAATAGGTCTCTATGACGCTCTCCTACTATCACGTATTAGGATATGTATCTTTGAATCGTTCCATTCAGATCATTTTCAGATTCGGAAACCTATCACTATCACGTATTAGGATATGTATCTTTGAATCGTTCTATTCAGATCATTTTCAGATTCGGAAACCTATCGAACCAACCAGTTTTATACTCCAAGAATCACTCACTCCCCATGAATTCAATACAATCCAAGATTACCAGCTTGCTAAGATAAAACTCGAAGCGAAGGCCTCCATATGTAATAGCTCAGCGTCTCCTTAGCTCAATGTTTTCACACTGTGACATAATCTTAATCACGTAGTCTCATTAATTACGTCTCTGCCATCTTTTCACAGATCACAGAGCTAGCTCTTAATTTATAGTTGTTAATCTGTAAGACATGCACGGCTCGCAACATTTCATTTCGCGAATTATGGACAAGACTTGAAACGTGTTATATTGCTTGGGATTTGAATTTTTGTTGTTGAACTCCCATTTTCATGCTAATTATGAAAGTTATACTCGGAAAATGAAGAACATGATATAAGTTGGAAAATCCCACATACATTTCCCGAGCTATGTAGATGAAAAGATGAATGAAAACATTAAATTGTTTGAAAATTATTACTTCGTTAAGTTTGTTTGGTTCCAACTCCACCACAAACACTCAAAAAAAACATCGCTTCTCACTGATCTTAACTCAATCTGAAAATCATATAACAGCTATCTTTTCATTAGTTTGTTATTCGCATCGAAACATCAATCAGAATTGAAATCATATTCGAAAGTCATTATTTTGTAGAGGATGAATATTTTTCTCCTAGTTTTTTTTTCTTTTTGAATTAGTACTCAGGAAAGTTTCATTGAAAACAGTTCCTTCTCAATGAAACACGTCCTTCAAGTCAGCAAGTTCTCGTACAAAAAATGAAATAACTAATATATATTGCTGTTCGATTCATTTCACAGGGTGTTATTATGTGATTATTCAGTGGTTGATGCTATAAGGAAAATCAGTTGTCTCTTCTCAGTTTGAATTTTTATTTCTTTCACCTTCTATTTATTATATGTTTGAATCAATTCAATTCAAGCTTTGCATAGCTGTTCTGTGATTGATGCTGTTTGGATTATTTGGAAATTTTGACTTTCACTCTCGAATATAGATCTATAGAAAGTGAGTTCCTCTTGTATTCAACTTCATAATATTAACTGTTTTTATATCTTGTAGTGTGATTGATGAATAAATCAAATAAAATCCAAGAGATCTCGGAGTGAGAAGAGTCTTCTTCAAGCTCAAGCCTCCTCTATTTAAAAAGTAGTCGTTGAGTTCGGGTTACAACGCGTCTAGAGTTTTGTGAACACACTTACACACACACTCACACATACATACATATATATATATATATCCTCGATCTCCAGTGATGATAGCCAGCTAGTGAGACAACTCAGACCTAGACGCAAGGACACTAAGTCTTGAAAATGGCTCCGAAATGGGAGTCGAAACGTAGACAAGTAAATCTTTCCAGACGCGGATCAACCGGAAGTTCCAGCCAGCATATATATATATATATATATATATATATATATATATATATATTAATATGAGATTAAAATGAAGTTTAATAATCTCACATATTTTAAATACTTGACATCATCATGTACATAATTTTAATCTGACAATGCACTCAAAAATCATTCATCCATTTTCAAACAATTACAACTTAGCAACCATTCTGAAAAACACAGTAAGTAATACCTTTTTTCTCGCTTCATATTGTATAAGCAATTTCGTTAATCATTTGTAGCTTCCCTGAAGATTATAGTACACTGTCGAAATATCGGAATTATAGTGTTGAAAGATTACACGTTTTGCTTGCTGCTTTACCCAAAACTTCCTTTTTGTTCCTGAGAAGTCAGCAAAGACTTCCTATATATATATATATATATATATATATATATATATATATATATATATATATATATATATATATATATATATATATATATATATATAGATATATATATTTATATATATATATATATATTATTTTCCAGTTGGAGTAAAATTGAAATAAAGTTGATTGAAAACAAACAGAAAATATATTAATAAAATAAAATGACAATGACATGTTGACTCAATCAAGGCGGAAAATTTTGATTAATTAATCATCGTTATTTTCAGTTTGTCGCATTGCCTCGAGACCTTAACTTCAAATGGCTCATTATTTTACGAATTACACAGGACTATTCGTTTTTATACTCGAAGGACCATGCAATTGTATGATTCATCCCAGCTCAGAAAACCATGTAATTGTATAATTATCCTGGAAAATTCTATCAAAAGAAGTCTCGAAGAAGATCGTTGTTTTGAGCAAACGAAGGATATATTTTCAGTTTTTTTCCAAGTGAATTACAATTTCATGTTAATTGGATGCGAAATAGAGGTCAATTTTTATATTTCATTCATGTCCGAAAATTTTGCGAATATATTTTCTGTTGTCACAACGTCATAGAGAATATTCATCAATATCACAAAAATAGCATGGATAAGTACTCCAAATATAACATTCACCATTAAATGATCAACTTTTCATAATGACGCAAGTGTAGATGTTATGAATCAGGTTCAGCAAACACTCTCCTATGGAAAAATAGGACTGAATATACCAGGAAGGATTGCAATCATCATTGAATACTTTCAATCATACCCAATTTGTATAACAAAACAGTTTTCTGCTTAGAAACGCCATTATCGTCAGAGTAATTGTTATTATTTCGGTTAGGCGTTTTCATTATCGAAATCATTATCCGAGTAAGTTTTGTTTTTATGTTTGTTATGTTATTCAGAATATCCACATTGTTTATATGAAATAATCACATTTAATATTTCTCCAAAATAATATTTTATTTCAATTTCATTTACTTTCAACTGAAGTGGTGTGTTTACTCCATATAAGAGGTTGTTAGCAAATCAGACGACCGATATGGCCAACTTTATGAAAAATTTGATGATGTAGGCGTAGTAGTACTGCATAAAATCCGCCAGGTACCGGCACTCTTGCAGTGGAGATGACAGTCCTGTGTTGCCAAGTGGCCATGTCGTTGCGAATTCTGGTCTGTGTGCTGAAAAAATTAATTGATTGTTGATATTTTCATTCAAGCAACTTTTATGCATAATCCGAGTGATCTCAACTCAAAATCTCGGTTTAGAAGTAGTAACACTATCATTCAGCCCAATATTCACGTTAATGCGTGTGGTGTTTTCAATAACCTCACATATCCAGTCCCGATAAATTCGCTATTCTTTAACAAAAACATCAGAATTGGCAACAGCGTGTTCCATGGATCGAGTGATCACGAAAATTAATAGAAATTTTTGATTACCAGCGCTCCCTCATGGCCATTGATGAACTACCACGCCTTGTCCACAGGTTCGTCTGAAACAATATCGCAACATTAGAAACACCAGTATATAGACATCTTACTTTCAACCCAACAATAATCGTGATATCCTGTTTCCAGTTTCCATACAAACAAGTTTATGACAAGAAATCGAAATGAAAGTCTCAATACCATGTTGGAGACATGTGAAGTTGTGGACTCGGTGCTGGTTTTGTAATTTAATTTTATAAGAAACAATATCTGGATTCAGTTAACGTTAACGAGGAAGGAGTTTGTTCAAGCTGCTAGCACAATTTGCAGAAATAAAAGAGTGTGAAGATATCAGAATACCAGAAAGAGATCATGATATCGTTACCAGTTTTCTTCTCGTGAATTAGAAAAATGCAGTTTCCTCCTTGGCTCTCATTATGATCAGTCCTATTCGAGGAGCTGGAACAAGGAATGATTATTACGAGAAGTTAAATGAAACTCAATCATCAGTAAAAGGGCAATGATCACTATACTCTCGTGAATACAGTATTATAAACACTTTGGTGGTTGATGTATTGCAACTTCTACCAGAAATGAATTACTTATTGTTCAAGATCTGTAGACATAGATAATTGAGCATAAAACAAGCTCCAAACACATATGAATGAAATCGAACTTTAACCTTAAACTTATTACTGTCGTTGTTTTTTCACGAAAGTCATCACTAGCGATAATAAAGTTAGCACTTCCGCAAATACTGAATTATACCGGTTGAGCTTCGATGACTGCCGGTTTGAAACGAAGTTTGGAGTGAAGGTGAAATCAACAGGTAACAAAAAATCAGAATTGTAGGATCCTACCTTGCTGTTTAATATAAATGAGGTTTATTTCTTTCTTACAACAACTTTTTTTCGGGATCACCCAAATCTTTCTTATGCCACAATCAGAATCACTTTGTAAAAATACTCTTTCTTGCAACGTCGTTATAAGCGTCTACCGACTGACAGCTCTTGACCCTCTCACCTCCTTGATTCTTGTATCCGGCGTTATTATTTGCACTCGATACACGAAGGAAAATCGAAAATATTCAGGTATATAGTGAGTGTTTACAATATTAGCCAGTGATATGTACGAATGAAGTAATAATGAGCCCAAATAATATAGACGTGGTACAAAAGTCATGGACGAAACAAAATTATCCAATTGGGATTGTTTTTTTTTATTCTTTTCCTTTTTTTTTATTCGCCCCTTTTTAATTTATTTGTATTGTATTTAATATATTGTGAACTAAGTAGAAAGAGAAAAAAAGTCATGGGCATTATGAGATGATTCAAATAAGTCATCTGGAAATCAATCACTTCTGATATCGTAGAGCGAATCTAAAATGAAAATTTATTCGACAATCAGAACCTTGTTATCCACGTCTCCGCTCTTGTGGGCGTGTTGTGCAACAATTGCCCCGAAACCAAAGTAAAACGCGTTTCTTTAGGGTTGAATTAGGGTTGGTTTTACTTCATTCTATTTTTCTTTTCATGTACATCTTTGATCAGTCTTAAATTGCTTTCACTGATCCTGTTATCATCATCCAGAACATGCTTGGTGTAACTGAATTTATCTGACTTTCCGTATCTTATAAGAGCATATATTGCTCCTTCTAGCGAGTTTTAATAGCTCATCGACTTAACTTTTTGTTGCAATCTTGACAATTGATTTCGGTTATCCCTGATTTTTCTGTATTTTCTAATTCGACTCTTAGCTTACCTGGGACTTGTGAATCATAAGGAGTTTTATAATGAGAGTTGCATATAAAACAATTCACCTAGCGTTACGTTTGATCTCGATATGATAGTAAATATGAGTTCGACTGTGTTTCAAACATAACGCAATGTCCATTCTCGACGTTTCCCCACAAAAATATATTTTTCTGTTCCTCGCAAATCACGTGATATTCCAACAAATCCTCATACGTGGGACATAGATCTCACCTGTGTCTAAATATTTTTACCAGTCGGGTAGTTAAGCGATGAACCCATATACGAGGTAGCGATTTATGTGTGAGCTATTCGTCCAGTCGATAATATCATCATTTCTATAAACTACGACAGAAAATAAGATACATGTTGGACATTTATTTGTAAAAAACCGAAGGTATGGAAATTTTTGCATGAGGGTTGTTTCCCAAGACTATCGTGCTTTATAAAGTCGAAATCATTACCATGATAGCAGTAGGACTCTGGATTCTATTTTTGTTATTATAGCACCTATTTATTCCAATATGTTGAAATATTTCCGTTTATTCAGAAAGAAGGCATAAGTAGGTGGGGAAATACTGCAATAGCACATTCATATACGTGTTTCGATTCGAGGATTTCTCCATAGTCATTATAATTATAACTTCTTAAAGAAATCAATTACCCTGGGACCAAACTGATATCATTTGCAATTTACGCGCGTACTATTAAGGGTAGCTCTTGAGGAAAAATAATATCAGTTGGATAATTGATCTTCACAAAACATTCCAATGACGCGTGTTTTGTTTATTGATTGGATCTGGCTCCGTCAGAATGATATAATAAAAGAAATAATATTGATCAATCAAGGTGGTTAGTTGATATTAAAACTGGAATACAACGGATCTTCATTTTCATTTTCTATAATCTATCCAGAAAGGAGCCTATTTATATGAACGCGCAATTCCATTCATCCATCTATTGAAATGTCTCCCCATCCGAACCCCCGATATGACCGTCACACAAAAAACCTACACCTCCATTAAACATTCTTTCAGCTGCTACCATTGACGGATGTTGATGAATGGTCCTACAGAAATAGTAACGAAGATATCACTGGGCGCTCGATTGTAGTCAACAACATACAAATGCGTTCTATTAGCGCAAATACAAGGGTAATTTGAATGTTGGATAGCATTCGCATAACTAACGTTCTGCAAGTTCTCCCCTCCCTCGCTATATCCTTCTAAAGAGGGTCGCACCGAATAAATGCCATTTGGACCGAGGATTGTCACTACTGCTAGCGTAGATCCCAGTCAGTCCTACTTTGTATTCGACTAGGTCTGAATGTCTATTTGGTCGGCGACCGTTTGATAAACACTCGTGCGACGTGTTTTATGAAATTTGGATGTTAATAGGATGTTTCCTTTATGATTATGTGGATTGAATAATATAATTTGTGTTTAAGTGGCTATTATTCTTTGTCGGCGAATGGTTACAAGCACAATCTAGACTCTCGTAGTGGGTAAATATCAATGTGTGTGATTGTATCTTATTTTGATGTCATATCGCTGTGAAGCTGAGTAGTTTTCACTACTGAAAAAAATTGACACATTATATTTGTGTCAATTATATTATTGCATCACCTCCAACTTTCATCTTTTATAAAAAACCATGATATCTAGGCACGTTATGATATGGCAATGAAAAGTCGAAAATTTTGACTAACAAATGGGGCATATTTTCCTCAATGTCAATGTGTCGAAATATGAGAAAAAATTGAGAGAAAGTGTATTCTGAGAGATTGCATAAATATAGTTCACATTTTCTTCCGTGTGTACCTGAAGATGGGAAAAAACCCTGTAGGATTGAAATGAAGAAATCCAAAATCTCATACTCAATACCTCTTATCTATTCCAATAAAAAATAGGTGGATACCGTTACTGATATATTCATTATATATTTTTTGACGCTGACAATTGAAAGATATACTTAATATTCGATTGGACTCAAATTCACACAGAGAACTCGAAATTGAAAACCAATCAAGAGGTAGGTAGGTGCTTGAGAATGTTTCAATTGGAGAATTCCATTAATTGTATGTTCCTAGATTATGTTTGTAGTGCTGGATTGGAAAAATCGGCATGCTCGTATAGAATGTCTATTTGAAAATATTCGAAGGAGTATTTTCACATCCGTTGTTCATTGAAAATATCATCAGTCATTTACTACGCACAGATCTGTTTTCAATACGATTATTCAACTGTTTCAAATCTTTCACCCCCTCCCCCTCCCTCATAGGCGTTATTTTCGAAATGGTGTATAATTCAAATAGAATAAGTTCCATCGCTGTTGACCCAACGAATGCAGTGTCCCCACTATCTGTTTTCAATGAACTTCCTTTTCTTGAGGCTCGTTTTTCTACAGAAGAAACAATCGAATGCAATGCGAAATAACTACTTCCAAAGAAGTAAAATACAAAAAGGGATGAAAAGTAGAGACTAATAGGTATTAATAAACTCTTCTTCTGAAGAGGTGAAGTTGGTTTGCGAAACACACGTCTTATGTCAATGTTTTCACGAAATTGTTTACCAGGTAGGAGAAGCTGAGTCAAGATGCAAGCCAAGACTTAGTAACACTAGCTTTTCTTCCCCAAATCATTTGAAATTCGACAGATATCGCTAGAATCGCTAATAATTTCATTCTCGATTAAGTGGTGCTTTGAAATTCGTGATAGAATTACTTGGACTATGGAGACTGTTTTCAAATATTCATGTAGATCACTTGAAACTGAACGAAATATTATGCCCATACAGTAAGGAAATTTTAACTTTCTCTTCAAGAAATTTTATCTGAAGTATCAAAATTTCATAGTGATTTGGGGAAACATTCATTCCTGTATCACACGATTACTTTCAGCCAGGTCCTGCCCACTATAAATAGTTTGCAGCATTTTCGCTATTGGGTGTTATAAAGTATTCATTTCAGGATAAGGTTCATAACAATTTGCACTTTTCGAATAGCTCCACAAAAATGTATCACTGGGAAGTCATTGAATAGACTCATGACGATACATTCATGGGTTCAACTATGCAATTAGAAGCTGATATGTCGCCTCGTAGATAACTGGAACTGTTCCATCATGATATGAGGTCAAGTTCATTCAGGAAAGTGTTAAGTATTGTCCGAATATTGTCGGTCATATGAACTCTAGGTATTTCACATCAGTTGAGGAACCAAAACCAGTAGTTCTTGATCAAATCATTCTGCACTGACCATTAAAACTGAAACGAACCTGAGGAATTCTTGTGGTTGTATCGACAATGGATTTCATTCTATTAGTCAGGTCAGTTTTTTTTTGTTGTACATTTCAGAATGGGAAAAGTTCAAATCATCGGTCCACAAAATATTCAAGAAGTTATTGTTCTGTTCCGGACAGAAAAGTATTTGTTGCTTCTCTAGGCACTCACGTATGAAATGGTTGATCTTCACAAGGAACGAGTTCGTGTAATTGAAAATTATTGGCTCTTGATCAAAATATCGAAATTCCCAAGTTACGAAAATTCTTTCCTTATGTCGACCAGTTTATACTTTGGAGGCAGGGGATCCAAAAAGAAGACATTTTATTTGTCATTGGTATATCGAATACTGCCGACAGAATGTTGATGATTTCCGTAAGACCGATTAAACAAATTATTCAAGTTTTGGATATACAACAAGAGAACATCCATCTCTGGTCAATATTTTTTTCCGATACACACAAACAACCTATAGGTTTGTTCCAGTTGAGTTTTCGATATTGATGCTTGGTGTGCAATAATTGGATCAAAGAAATGTTGGTCTGGTTGGTCCGTTTTCTTGAGACGGCTTCTCTTGTTTTCATGACTGACATTCCAAACTATATCTTGGATGAACTTGATCTTACATAAAGACAAAATTTATATCAACAGAAGTAATTGAAAAACCCTTTGTTGTGTGGTGTTCACTATACAATGATAATTTTCAGGCGTGCTATGGTACTATTTGGTTATATTGTGTTGGACGTAGGAGGTAGTACCATAGCAACCGGGAGAAGCTATCATTTAGTGGAGTACGTGTAGCAGTTTTGTGAAATATGTATTGGAAATCACAAGTGTTTTTCATTTACATTATCATAGATTCCATCAGTTATAACATTAGTATGAACCAAGTGCACGTGTAGTGTGGATGGACGTATCAGCGTCTGACGGGATTGTTCTAGCATACATGTATTGTAACTCAATAGCCTCTCAGGCCTGACTCGACCCCACTTGATTTGTTGTAGTATGTGGCTATTGACAAACTGAGATTTATAAGTACCAAAATCCTGATGTGGATAAGTATGCTAAAGAAAATAGCAGGGTCGATGCAAGATAGCGACAAAGTAACCGTGCTCAAAAATGTATGAGCAGTTCAAAAACAGACACCAACCGTCTTGAAGATAGGAATGGAATCAACCATATGCTATCCTAATGAGAAGAAACTAGTAACTACATTATTTTCAATTCAATTGGAATGTTATTTCCTACAACGAGAAATATAATATAAAATGATTAAAGGGGACTTTTTTATATGACTTTTCGGATATGCAATTTATTTATTGTGAGAGGTGCTGCTATTATGCCAATTGGAACGATCTTGTTTCTCCTCTCGATCAGCCTGTATATGGACTCAATATGTTTCAAACGGTATGAGCAAAATGGCAGTTTGTTTGGACGTGCATGGAATTATCTTCATTGTAGTTGAAAATCATTCCATCCTCACAATACGGCAATTTTACAGTTGGTGGGTTTCACTCATTATGGATTGAAGTCCTTGAATTAGAATATATCACTACTCATTACTGCTACACGAGAATTCTCTGTGTCGTACGAGTATTGCCAATTATCATTGTTGACGGTGCTGCTCTAGGAGCTTAGCCCTGGGGGGGTAAGGGAGTTAGTAAAAAAAAGCCACCTTGGTGAAAAGTGCATCGATCGAAGTCACCAGCTTTTGCTATAAACTACCATAAATAACTAGACAGATACACGTGTATTGTAAGTGGGCCATAACGTTACAGCTGTCAGGATGTTAGGAGTAAAAAAAGTGCAGTATACACGACTCGGTAATAAGGCCAATTGCGTATAGTCGCAAATTACTGCACTCGGCTAACCACACGGGCTCACAATATTTTTTTTTGTATACGAATAATTATAAATACTTTTTTGATGTGATTACGTATCTATCCCAACTTTTTTAATTTTGAAGAGCTAAAAAAAATTAGGTCACATTCCAAACTGAAGAAACGTTATTTCAAATAAAAAATAAAAAAGTTAATAAAAATGAAAATCGGCTTTATGAATCGGATGTGCAGAAGATAATATAAAATATATAATTTCAAACTAAGTTCACAAGTGTGAAATGTTTGTGAATAACATCGCAACAACAACATCACAAAAAAATAAAAATGATGATGAACTTCAATGACTGATCAGTTGAAATAGCAAAGCTTCAGTAGTCCCAAATAAGTTTTGTTTATATTATGTTGTTTTATTTTTCATTCACAAACTGATGAAATAGATAAATCAGCAATCAATCGTAGTTGACTATACATTAATTAAATGAATTTGGGAAGCTGAATACAGATATACATCAACTATTGACCGAAGTCTTCAAACCAGAAGAGTTAGTAAACCCCTTGCACCCTGCTCAACACAAAACATTGGAAAAATTATTTCTGTCGAGGACCGCGCACCCGAAAAATATAAAAATTAATTTTCATTAATTAACGCTACAGCTGTGGAGATTTAAGGAACTATATTACGGAAGCCATTCGGCGTGAGAAAAAAGCATTTCCCAATTTCATACTATCGGAACAAAAAAACAGTCAACACGAAAATACTCTTAGATCTCTCGACAAAAAAGTGATAAAGAAATTCTTTTGAATTCGAAAATGTCAATCATTCATTTTTGAAATTTCGTATTGCAGAAGAAATGTCTATGGACCCGCTTTAAACAAAATTACATGGGGGATTTAGGTTGGTTCAAAACTTTTTCGAAATCAAAAGGTCAGTACGAAGCATACAACTGCAGTTTTACCTATAGTTTTTTTCATTGTAAACCGATTGATTACTTCAATAAAAGGCTCAAGCAGTATCTACTTGATAATACACAATTTTGAAAATATGTCCACAGCTTCAACTTGAACGTGTATATGTATCTTTTCGCATCAACCAGATTCATTTATATCTGGACATCAAATTTTTTTACGATTTCTCCTTTGGTATATTGTATAACTTGCCAACGGTTGGGTTTAAAAATAGCTCTAGCTGACATTCCGCTCTTTCACCACAGTATTAATTATGTATTGTAGTTTAAGTAAAAAATGTCCCCTCACTTCTACTAGGTGAATGAAGACGTACTATAATCTTTTTTTTTTGTTGAATGTAACGAATTTTGATTCGGAATGTTTACTTCGGCCATTATATATCCTAGAAAAATTAATTTGAGTTCGTATCACTATTTCGAATTGAAATCAGGTCTGGTTAATAGGATTTTCGGCGGAGATGCTTTTTGATTAGAGACAAATTCGATTTTCGGGCGCGCAGTGTATTATGAAATAGGTACCCGTATGCCCTATCTACCAAACCGCTGAAAAACGTTTACTGTTCACTCACAAAACAGTCATGGACCGCAAAGATTTATTAGTGCATGATTCAACTCGAAATTGAGTGTGACGGCCTTTATTCTCAAAGACAACATGACGTTGTTCGGCCTTTGTTTTTGTTTGGAATTATTTGAAACAATGCGGGCATCGTATGCACACAACAAAAGCACGTGAATTCAGCTGAAGCTCTCAGCGTCCATTGTAAGCCACATGTGCACGTGATGCGTCTACAAATTCTGTTTGTAATGTACCATAAAATGAATATTTTGTTAGGTATGTATCAGATTAATGGATGCTAAACACTTGCAGAGCATGGGAAGGAATTTGAAGGTTGTGTGGAATCCCACCGTTAGCCACATTGCTTTCGCATTCAGCAAATTCACACACATTATTGAAACATGTGTGCGAATATATAAATGAAGCGGTTTCGTCATCACGATGGCCTATATGGTCACTGACAAATAATTCGTGTGTGTGGATAATTTAGAAAATTTCGGCCTGAATGTTCTCGAAATTCTAACATATTGGAACACTTTCTCCTGTCCTGTCACGAATCGAGAAAACATAACTCCGAGGAAGAATAAAAAATACTAGGAATGGTGATGGTTTTCGTCATCACTCGAAGACCATTATGAATATGTCCTCGTGACCATATAACTTTTGGTAACATGTGACAATTCTCTTTCCCCATTAAAAAATTTACCCCCCCCCCCATGCAAGTAATTTTATACTTCACAATATCAACTAGTGTTATATTGTTCTTCTTTTATTGTAGTATGGTAATGTAAATTCAGCTGATGATGAACCTATGTAGGTTCGCAACATGTATTCATCGATGGTTTTACCGTTCTGACATCTGATGGGATGTTAAATTGTGGAGACGACTTTGAGGTTTTCTGCATCGTAAAAAATCATCATGTCAAAAAATAATTGCTTGCCGAATAAAAATTGTAGGGCACCCAGTATATATTCAGTTTCAACTTCATTGAATATGGTTCAAACAGCTATAACTCAATCGGAATGAGAGACTAGATTCGTCCACTCATTTGGTTTCTGGAAAAATCGATAAATTTCGTGAACAGAACAAAGAATTCTATATTTATGTGTTAGCTATCACTTCCAGCTCACCTTAGTACAGAATTCAAAGACTTTTCACACGCGGTTTATAGCTGGGTTGGGGATCTAGAATACTACACTTCACCTTTTCCCCAGCTCGTGCCTGACCATCGACTGATTTACCAATCGTGAGAAAAATTATGTCAACTCAAAAATCATTATGGATGATCATAACAGATAGTGATGTTTTGCGTGGGGTCATGGAGATTGATGAACGAACCGCTAGCCACACCAAAAGCACTCTTTCTCTTTCTCTGAATTTTACATTTCATTTCTTTTTCGAACGTGAGAAAGGAGAATCTTTGGAATATAACATAAAATTCTACAACTGTCTTTTTCTATTGATTCATGTACCTATAATTGGCGTTGTAGGCGTTTCTCGACTGACTGTCCCCAAAATAAAATTAGTTGCTTGTACTCCGTCTCCACAGATAATATTGAAACGAAAGGTAATCCAATTATCAGACTTATATGTGAAAGTCTGACAGACGGAAACGGCTGGCTCTGAAAGTTTCGCAAAGTTTCTCAGAGAACCGTTCGAAAACTTGCATTCGAATTTTGCGATCGCGGTGGCTGAACCAACTCTTGTCAAAGTTATTCATGGTTATCTGGTGGACGGAAAGTTGCGGCAACTCTTTGCGAATTCACTGGTACGTAAGTTGAGATTCAAAGATGAGGGTTTTCATCTCAGAGCAGTATCAGAAGTTGAATGAGAAGGGTTCGACTAACATAAGCTCATATCACTTACGAATTCATGATTGACGCAAACATATTTTCTACAATCTGATTCAAAAAATTCGAAGTAGTACAGGTAATAGGGAGCCAGCTACTCGTGTCCATAATGCATAATTAGGCAGGAGTTATTTTATTTCATGGATAGTTGCAGTCTGACGTACTTAACCTAAAAACACAAAATACTTACAAAAATGGCGAACGGAAGTGCCGCCATTTTGTGAAAAACCGTTCGGGCCTGTATCTCCGTAACCGTGCACTTTAGGCCCACAATTAATTATGAGGACTTTTTTTATAGACAATTGAATTTCCCATCTTTTTTATTTCATAATTTTTTTCGTAGCACTAACCGTTCACGACTTATATTATTCTTACTTTCTGTTTATTCACTTTTTTACCGATATCTCTGTAAATAATCGTTTAAACAATAAATTGTTCGAACTGAAACTTTCAAATCGATTAATTTTCTACAACTCTTATTCAAAACTTCTTTCTCTAAAGTTAATGTTTTCGAAGTTACAACGCGTTAATTTCAATCGTCTTGTATCTGGGAGATCAACCAGAGTGCATTTCATGCAAATGCAGAACTGGCTGTGGCAGAGCCTGTGGGTGCCGAAAGGCAGGCTTGGACTGTACGGTAATCTGTGAGAACTGCACAGAAGAAACGTGCACTAATCAGCTGAAAGTAATCGTCAACAACACAGAATTGTGCGACATTGATGAAGATATTGGTGATGATTCTAACGACAAATTAATAGAGGCGTTACAATCTTTATATGCCACTGACGAAGATAACGAAGAGGAAGAGGAGACTGTAACCAATATCGAAAATTCATCACCCTCGAAACGCCAAAGAGTCAGACATGATCCATTTTGGTGTATATTTGTAAAAATAAATTACACATATATTCTTCAATAAATATTCCATTTTTTTATTTGCGTGTTTAATTATGGCAGTAGGTTTTAAATTAATTATAGTTATATTCAATCGTATGAAATAAAATACAAAGAAAAATTTTTAATGGGTATTCGCTATTTCTTGCAGGTGAGAACTTGAATTATTAATTATTGATTAATCAAAAAAATTCTGAAATTCATATTTTTTTTATTATGTATCGGATTCGCTACATCATTACGCTATGCATACTTCGTTCCTAATAACCTTGTACTCGGTAGTACAATATTGAACGCGTTATAACTTCAAAAATATCATCTTTAGAGAAAAAAGTTTCGAATAAAAGTTGTAGAAAATTAGTCGATTTGAGAGTTTTAATTCAAACAATTTTTTGTTTAAACAATTATTTAAAGAGATATCGGTAAAAAAGTGAATAAACAAAAAGTAATAATAATATAAGTCGTAAACAATAAGTGCTACAAAAAATATAATTGAATAAAAAAGATAGGAAATTTAATTATCTATAAAAAAGGTCCTTATAATTGTGGGCCTAAAGTGCACGGTTACGGAGATACAGGCCCAAACGGTTTTTCAAAAAATGGAGGCACTTCCGTTCGCCATTTTCGTAAGTATTTTGTGTTTTTAGGTTGAGTACGTCAGACTGCAACTATCCATGCAATAAAATAACTCCTGCCTAATTTTGCAAAACAAAATTCTCTATTACCTGTATTAAAGGGAAGTACAGATATTCGTTACGTTTGTCAGTTTTTTTTTCAGTGTTTTCAAGTCAATACCATTCCATCCCAAGTAAAACAATCATTGGTTTTCTTGATCGGCGGCTGAGTGGTGAACTAGTTTTTATGGAATACCCTATAGCTGAACTAGAGATTGTGCCAGAAAAAAACGAATGTCATAGGAATGCTACGACTCATACGAATGAAATATGTCGCTCACAGACAAAAGATATGGTTATCGGTACACATATAGAAATATTCACAAACGATAGAATGATTATCGTTTTTCGACAGGAAGGATTATCTGGTATGATGTTACTTTGTTGCTCATTTTCTTTCACTGGATTCACAGATTGGCCTCTATAACTTTTCTGTCTCAACAGATATTTATGGTACCACTCTCCGAAATGATTGGTTTCAAACTTCGAAATTCCAAATGGAATACCCAATTTATCAAAGCACTTTCCAATCAAGTTGTTCTTTTGACATGAATATTCCATTCTTTCGTACAATAATACGAATTTCTAAAAAGAAGTCTAGGTCATAGAAAAACATCTGCTTTGCTTGCATGGGTAATGTGAAAATCAGTAGCTCTGCTTCTCCAATCGACCACATTTCCATACATATTTGACATAACTGAATTTCTCTCATTTTGGCACCATATTACTTTTTCATTTAATGAGAATCCAATATTACCGTAATATTAATAATATGCTAATCCTGGAAATCGTGATGTCGATGAGATGACCAGCAAGAGCATGAAAACTCAAAATCGCATCTCTTTCCAGATGTTTCAAATAACAAATTGGAACAGTGATAACATATGAGTCACCAAAATTCCTCTCGATCACGGGGACAAAGACAAATAATCATGGGGCT
>JAVJAQ010003901.1:0-10568 GCA_032362365.1 Zygogramma bicolorata
AAATTATTTTTCAACAATTTTCTAGAGGAAAAACCTCTGATGATTTTAAACAACATGAATATTATGTTCAAATCTGCTTTTATCCAGTCTATCAGATCTGAAATAATGGCATTGAAATAAATGAGCCCATGGTCAGGGCTACAAGGCTATTGAAAAACTGAAAGGGTTTCATACTAGTTTTTTATTTCCACGATAATTTTTATAATACACATAAGAAAATTGCACATGCACACATTCGAACATGAAATATAAAAAATTCTAATAACCAGCCTCATAAAATTCAATAAAAAATTGTTCAACAAAACATGAAATGGAAATCTAGAAGGACAAGTAAAAACATTGAGGTATACATAAAGCATGACAGAAAAAGGAAAAATGAATACGAAGAAATGAGGGCAAGAAGCAGAGCAACTTTGTACAGAAAAAGTTTAACTGTATGACAGATCAGTCCATCATAATCATAATACAATTGATTCCTTACTTGAAGTAATAGGTAATTGAAAGTAGGATTGTCATCATTTCAAAAAAATACGTTCGAGATTGAGCGAAAATGAGAAAAAGTATAGAGATTAATTGAAAACACGTACATGTAGACAGACACATACTCCTTGTGTACGCCCAAGGATATAAATGATATGTAAATGACGAAAAATGAATATGGAGATAGATACAAGGCAAGACGGAAGGATTCAAAGCGAGAAGAAGAAACAAGCATAGAAGAGAAAATTAGCTGAAAAGGAAGATATGTAAAAAAAGGAACGTAAAATAATATAAGCACATACATCGCACGAAGTTGAAGCTGGTAAAGGGGAAATGGAAAAAGGAGGCCAGTATAATACCGAAAGGATAAATGTCTAGATTGCTTATAAGAGGTGTATGTTAGTCATGAAAAATGAAAATAGTAATTAGTACTGAACAGAAATATATATTGAGCTGAAAAGATAATTGAAGAATTCAAAGCAAAAAGTAGGAAGGATCAAGTAGGGCAATGAGAATGAATGAATGAGAGTATGAGAGACAAGTTGATAGATATGGAGAACAAACTGGAAATGAGGAAAATGTCCAACAAAATAATGCAATAAGAGTTGAAAAAAAGGAACAACAGGAGATGAGGAGATGGAAAAAATAAATCAATATAGAATGGCCATAAATGAAAAATGACAGAGTTAAAACATTAAGTTCGGATTTTTAAGAGGGAAAATAGTGAGTGAGGACAGCAGGAAGCAAGAAACAATTGGGAAATAAATAGAATAGCCATAGAGATACAGAAGAGGTAGAAAAGTAAATTGACAAATCGATGGAATAAATTGGTTTCAATCACTGAAAATATTCGAAATGATTCCAATAAAGCCTGAATTCGAAATTTTATAATTTTTCTCTGAAATTGTTGGTTTGAGCTGGTCTTCATATCGAAGAGAAAAATAAAAGCTTTGAAACTCCGTGAAAAGCATAGTCGGTTAGTTGCCATATAGAATATGCTTCGAGTATTGTTCAGTCTTTGATATTCCTAATAGAGTGTAGAAAGAATACATGAATGCAATTTTTATATTCAATCAGATATATATATATATATAGATTCCTACACAGTTCACTCGAATCGCATAGTTTTCACAAAACTGCAGTACTGGTAATTCAAAATTGTTTCATTCTTTGGTGTTTTCAACATTGATATTTTTTTATCAGTTTCAATATCACTAACAAAAACTTCAGCCCAGTGAGAATGTTTATACACAGTGTCAAGCCGTATTTATCCTAGTAACCTCCGTGTACGGGAAAATCAGCGTACCATCCGAAAGCTCCGTGGTCACCTGTATGAGCCCCAAAGTCCACAACGTCGTGATGATGACCACCTTGCCCTACTTGTCGCTGTGCTCTCACGAATCCGGGATTTTGCAATTGATCTTTTGCACCAACAGGATGAGAAAATACTACAGAGAGCAATGAGGTGAGGCACACCCAGACCAGAACCTGAAACATAAAACGAAACTCCTTTATTAACTTCATTCGAATCGTTCGAAAGTATTTTCTTTTCTAACGTAGTTGGTTGGAAAGCGGACCATTGTAAAATTAGAAGAGGAAGAGTTCGGCAACCTGTTCTTCACTTATTTGAAACGTCACTCTGCTTATGTTTAGATCCTTGTCAACACACCAACGTGGTTATCATAAAACAAGCTAACCCTATAACGCTTTCTATCATTACCGAACGGATAGAAAAGAAACAGGCTCTCAGTTTTCCCTTTATAACCTCCTACCTTCTCAATAACTACACCAGTATCCAGAAATATGCTTTATAGAACTTTGACGTATTGATGCCAACCAAGCGTGAATATTTCAAGATTCTTGAAAAAATAAAGAGATGAACACGGCATTTCGTACGAATAATAAGCTGGGGACATTCATTAATAATAATAAAGACAAAAATGAGGCGTCACAGAGATCAGCGCTTATGAATTGGCATGGGGGTCATGTCCGATGTTTTATGTAGGTCAAACGAAAAAAGCATTCAACCCACGCATAAGATAAAATAGGACTAGTTTTCAAAATGGAAACGCAGATCCCAATTATGCTGTCCACCTAAGTAGAGAGGGTCTTGAGTTCAACCATGATCTCAAAATACGGCGTTCAATACTCAACCTCCTTGAAAGTTTCGAAATTAATAGAGGTACACAATCATATAATATTCATTGAATGATGAGATTGAATTGAGTAAATCACCGTTGATGAATATTTCTCGGCCAATTGATTAATCCATTCCATTCCTAGAAATAATCACCTTATTTAATTAACCAGTAATTGGTATTCCAAACATTACTGGGACCAATGAATTACGGGTTGGATATCGAACCTTTGTTACAGAGAACGACGGACTTTTTATTACAGATGACGTCCGACTAAGCGCGAATCC
Source organism: Zygogramma bicolorata (assembly GCA_032362365.1). NCBI lineage: Eukaryota > Metazoa > Arthropoda > Insecta > Coleoptera > Chrysomelidae > Zygogramma > Zygogramma bicolorata. The sequence continues at coordinate 2,906 of JAVJAQ010003901.1, forward strand.
CACTATACGTAAAGTCACCGTCACGTCTACGCACCGTCACCGAACCGAAAATATCACCTTAATTCATACTATATAGCCGACAACCGGCAAGCAGCAGTCCGTTTGTCTGCCTGTAGAGAGTGCGACGTAGTGAAAATTTGAACATGAGTGAATTTACAAATGAAGAGCTTGGACACATTGCGCTTATTCTGGATATGGAAGAAGGAAAGTTTAAAGTTAAGAAGAAAAGGCAATTATGGGTGCATGATATATTTCTGAGAAGGAAGGACGAGGGCGAATATCACACATTATTTTCGGCATTAGAAGATGATGAATTAAAATTTTATAAATATTTCAGAATGTCGCAACAGCAATTCTTTCCTCTCTTGCATAGAATTGAAGGCAGAATAACAAAGAAAAACACTAAGTTTACATTATTTTCAACCAAATATTAATCCGAAGTGAACAGAGATGTCAGTCAATGCCAATGCACACTAACGTATTACACACGTACAGTCGACCCAACGACAAGCACCGACACGTCAAATATTCTATCGCTACAATCGCCGACGGAGGTGACGGCGACGGGAGGTGGACGTGACTGATAGTGTGATTATGTTCATTGTTCATTGCTTGCAATTTAAGAATATTTACCGTGATGGTGACAGTGCGGAGACGTGACGGTGACGTTACGTATAGTCACAGAACACCCTATCTACACAGAAGCGCAACTTAAAGGCGGTCCCTTTGATCTTTTGGGGCAATTTTTCGTAACCTTGATTTAAAGCTTGGCTTGTATAATGTCATTTCTTGGTGGTAAATTCAAACTGTCTACCTTTGTAAACTTTCTAGACTGAGCATTTCTGCTTCTGAACTGAAATTGAGGCAGTTTTAATTTCATTTGAAGATACGACCCTTGGAAGGTCTTAATAATTCAGAACTTACATTTCCCCTATCAAATTCGTCTAAATGCTTCGTTGATCAGCAATCTACATTCCCTTATTCTCAACAAATATAAACGGAGAATTTGGATAATTACCAAAATAATTTCAGTGAATAGGCTTACTGTTTTTTGCACCTTTAAAAAAAAAGTAGATATGAAAGTGGTGTAGGCAGCTATTTGATGTTCAAATGGTTTTAGAGTAATCAACTGAATTTTGCAGGAACGAACGTTTAAAACTACTCTGATCTTGCTTTCATCCGATATCAATAAAATTTATCAGTGGTAATAACCCAAGGACATTGATAATTGTTCGAAAATTTTATAACACCCTAACAACACAAATGTGAGGTTGACAATATACAAGCCAAGCTTTCGATTCGGTCGGAACGCTTCAGTTGCGCTTCTGTGTAGATAGGGTGTTCTGTGGTATAGTGGGATTCTATTGTATTCCGTAAATCCATTGTCAGTAAAAATCGTACAAGAAACTGTAATATTTTTGTTAATATTGATTTTCATCAAGTATCGGCCAGTTCAACTCAATGGTTATCCAAATATTCCTTATTTATAGCAAGCCTCAAGAAAAATAATCGATATATGATGTAATCAAATATTCCCAATACACGTAATCTATTTTTTCATTATGAGTTGAGGTGGGTTGGTTTTTTGTTATCATCATTTTTTTATCGTTTTGGTCGTTTTTTCAGGAATTGTTTGTAACATGATGTTGACACGTCTACAAACCGAGATTTGAATTTCATTTGCACTAACTCGTGAATTTTTCGAAAGAGTTAACACCATGCAAAACTATTTGGTATCGATTTGTTTGTAAAAATTGTCGTGGTCTTAGAATAATTAAAATACTCACAGCCTTCATTTTGAGAATTCCAATAAACGACTTCACTCGGCAATAACAGATTTGTGAATGTGACATTAATGAGAACACAGTATTTATATCCCAATTTTTAAAAAAGTCATTTTATTGTTCTGTTTTCTCGCTTTCCATAGCTAACCACAAAACATTTCGTTTTTTTTGTAGTTGTTCCTAACGAACCATTTGTTGCTCTCGTTGTTTTGAACAGAAGTTCATAGTAGTTTTTATCTGTTGATAAAACAGTAAATTCAGGTGAAAGTCAATCTATAAGTTTCAATGCATCAGTGCTCGTTCAATTGCCTGATTTAATGCGGAGAGTGTCAGCTGAAATCGATAAATTCTATTCAATATTCATGCGAAAAGGTCAATTTTAATCTTACCAAACTTCGATGAATACTATACGTCGTGTTATTGAAAGATTTGAGGCGTTTTCTGACGCCCATGCATACATAACGTATTCGTATGTTTCTTTTTTTTGGTTCTTAACCTATCACAATCTGAAAAATAAGAATCAATATTGGAACCTATACAAGGGTAGAAGGCTAGATAGATTTTCAAACTACCCCGATAAGTTTTTTTTATATGCTGCAATAATTCAAAAATAATTCATTTTGAATGGAACATGTTCAATAAATCAGCAACTTTTCCTATATCTCAAAACTGCCTATCAAAAAAATACAATAACTAATAATTATCAAAATACTTTTCGTTGACGTTTTGGAAACCAAATTCACTTCCGTACTCAAAACTTTCAAAAATATTCCCTTCTATAGTGTAGCCGCTGAAAAGATAGAATGATCACGTGAACGGCACGCACTCCTTGAATGTTCCTATCCCCAATGATACAAGTACGATTTACACCACTCAACAAAAACGTCGCCGCGTCGTTCTCCCATCAACTCTTGGGATGCTCTTTTATGAATGTTCATCATTACACTTTTTCCTCTACAGTTGAATGTCTTTTTTTTATCTTTTTCTTGGAGGTGAAAGAGTGTTTCCATCCATATCATTTAATTAACGTAACACTCGTGAATACAAAGCACAAATGAGTACAGTACAGTGTAAACAGTTCTTCATTTATTTCAGTTTAGAAGGCGTGGCTATGCAGGCATTCACTGTTCACGCGTCCTTGAATTCTATCTTTTGAACAGCCCGACTATAGTTTCATTTTTAGATTCGTTCTTTGTGAATTTGAGTTTTTACATGTCTTTCAAGAGTGGCAGCTAGGCGCGATCCATATAAACCGAAGAGTTTGAGATGCAAGCATCCGCAGACAGCATGATGAAAGCAGATTCCTTCAGTTTCGTCTGCTCCTGCTATTGCTCTCTCTTGCTATCATTTGAGTATCATTCCATTCATCTGTATGATCTCCATTCGGTAGTGAGAATGTGTTCTGATAATTTCGAACCACCAATCTGTCTGTTCTTGATGTACAACTTGTGTTCACTCTTCCGCACTTGTAGTGGTCTGGATGTTTCACCGATATATTTTCAACCGCACGAACAGAAGCTTCGATAAATATAATTCTTTGTGTTTTCTGCTATGTTAGTTCGATCAATGCGTTTCAGTATTGGACGTAAGGTATTTGTTGTTTTGAATGTTGTTATAACATTATACCTGTTGATGAATGAATCGAGGACTTTTGTATAAAGTTTATAACAAAAATATATTACAGTTTCCTGTATGATTTTCACTCACAATGGGTTTACAAAACCGCGACACGTGTTTCGCTATTACAATAGCTTCTTCAAGCAAGATTTTTTTATCTTGCTTGAAGAAGCTATTGTAATAGCGAAACACGTGTCGCGGTTTTGTAAACCCATTGTGAGTGAAAATCATACAGGAAACTGTAATATATTTTTGTTAATATGGATTTTCATCAAGTATCGGCCAGTTCAATCCAATTCAATAAAGTTTATAATTTTAAAATTCTATTGCAAAGCGCATTCGACTTTCGTCATCTTCAGTGCTCGCTCGTCCGCTCGTCAGGAGACAGGAAGTATCGACAACATGAGAACACTATACATTTTGAAATTTGATTTATATAAAAACTAATTTGGCTAATAACCAGCGAAAAGCATGCTGGAGATTTAGGCCATATGCCATATGTCAAATGTGTTTTTAATGTAACAAAAAACAAGAAGTGTATTCAACTTCCCAAATTAATTATACCTGTTGCCGATCCGGTTCATCTTTTCAGATAGTCGAGGGACATGAGGTATAATGTGTGCAGACTCAATGTTTTTTCTATATAATTATCTGGATATCCATTTTCCTTCATATTGATTCTATGAAATTAACATCCTCAACGATTTTTGGTAATGAATCGCATAGTATTTTTGTTTTATCAAAAAGACATTTTACTATTCCTTTTTTGACACTTGTATGGCGATTTGTGTTATAATGAAGATATCTGTTGATGTGTTGATTTCTTCACCATTACATCAAAGAACTGAAGTTCATCATTCGTTTCTATTTCCACTGTGAAATTTCTTTCCTGTTTGTTAATTTGTTCCAAAAAATGTCAAGTACGTTTCGACCATGACTACATATAGCAAAAACATTCTCAACATATCACCACCATACTTTTGGTCCATTTGGATAACTTTCAAATTTTCTTCGAAAGAATTTCCGAAATACTCAACAACAACAATTTCCAGACAAACCTTATATCCTTTATCGATTATTTTGACAACATGTCAAAATAAAAATGTTCAAATTATAGAGACAAAGCATATAACAACATACCAGTAATGTATTCAAAACTATATATGTATATATTTGTATCTTTTTGACGTATGTATGATCACTATCGTGTAATAACATGGATAAATATCTATATCTATCTATCTCCGCACTTTGCCGACCTCTTATTCCTAGTTCAATCTGGAAAGTGGGCAGACTAAGACCTTTGCGTGAAGTCATATCAATTGACTGAAAATGGCTACAAAATCGGAGCCGAAACGTCGAACACAAAACTTTAGACGCGGTTCAACTCGAACTATATTAACTACTATATATAATACATATACTAACATATACTATATTATATATATATATATATGCTATGTGATTATTGGAACTTCCGGTTGAACCATACCTGGAATCGTTCTTCAGTCGACGTTTCAGCTCCCTTATTGGAGCCATTCTCAAGACTTCTTCGCGACTTGGTTGGTATATATATATATAGAAATTATTCATCCAAATCTTCTACTAGACCAACGTAGAATTAAACCTAATTTATATCCTTTCCACTGATTATCAGGTAAATGGAAATCGATATATGTTTTTGTCATTTTTCAAATTAGCACTTTAATCTTCTGACATATTTTTATTATTATATATAGAACAGCAAGGTAGGTCAATACAGGTTACAAATAAAATGGTGTAGTAGTAGCAAACCGTTGATAAAATACCTATATAACTTATTTGCCACCAAGTTGTTTTGCGACTCCTGCATAGCCAACTACAGTTGGCAGTGTTTTCTCTGCGGCTTTACGAATGTTTTGACCAACTTTCTCCTGAAAATAATAGTGATCGAATTACTAGGTAGGTATTTAAAAATACAATTACGTAGGACAATACAAGCCACTCGTAAATGTAATATTCTATTTGTAAGAAAATTTCAAAATTGACAACTTGGTGGAATGGGAAGTCAAGGACCAAGTTTGTAAAAGTAGTTGTTGAAAATGTATCGGGTATTTCAAATTCTACTCTAACCATTATAGGATCTCGAAAACTATTGTAAATACGAAATCGGTCAAATTGAGCCAAGCTACGCATTAATGTGACCAACAAAATGCCGTTAAAAAGTTCTCTATTTCGAGTTTTTTCGGGAATAATCGGAAAATCCCGAATTTTCCATCTGCTACACGACCATCCTAAATACCATTTAATAACTAACCATTTAATAACATTGTTAATAACTTTTCTTCGGAAATAAACTTCAGCAAAGGAAACATACATGAGAAAGATATAAAAAAAAATTGAAGAGCGTAATGACAAACACTCTGGCGATATGGCTGTCAATTCATACCAAAATATCATCAGTTTACAGAAGAAACTTTGAAACTTCAACTGTAGCAAATAATGGAGTGTGATTTTGAATTTTGGTCTCAATCCACAGCTCACAATTCATCCGATTTAATTCAATAAGAATTGATTTAACAATCCTTCCCAACTCTGGTTGTTCTTAATATTAGTGAGAAATCGACATTCCACATATACCTTTTCTACAAGAGAAATTTCACAAGGCTTTGGTTCAAAATTTCCATCAAAAAAATTTATTTCACCAATATATTAGTACATTTTCATAATGAAAATGAAAAGAGCAATGAAGTTCATCAGTAATTAGACCCTAATAGTATAAAAATGTTTTTTTCATAGAGATTGAAATGAAATATATATATATATATATATATATATATATATATATATATATATATATATATATATATCCATATACCGACATACGATGCTTGACATAGTCGCATCAAATTCGCTCAGGATGGATGCGAACGAGAATTTAAATGAGACTGGTTGAGAAATATGTTCACTTCATTCCTAAAGTCATGATTACAGATGAAACATTTCATTCTATACAAAAGTTGTGAAAAGACAAAATCTCAAGTTTGTAACAAATAATAGTTTTTTCTATTGGCGAATCCAGAATATACCTCTCTTCAAAGGGTCAGTACACGCGCAGAGGCCTAGGCCAAACCTTAAATACTCTTATTGCCCCCTTTGGGGTAGAAACAGATAATTTTTCAAAGAGCCATAACTTTCCTCATTCTGGACCCAGAGCATTCATAAGAAACTTTTTTTGTTTTCTTATAATCTTCATTTCGAAGATTTCGAGTTATTTGCAGAAAACCACCCAAAAACAAGTATTATCAACACGAAAAATACAAGCGATTAACTCGAAAAATATTGATCAGTAGAAAAAACTTTTTTACATAAAATTTGTTTCTATCTATCCGTACTCGGTAAGATTGAAACTCTTGGTGTGAAAGTGAAAGCTTTCCATAGATCACTTACCCCCACACCAAAATGATCATTTGACAATTTTCTTCTCCCAAAGGTGCTAGCGGAATTCAGATATCCAATTCCACCTCTCAGAAATGGTGGCATCCACCATCAAAAATAATTAAACGAAAAATTGGTGAACTTTTCAGTATTTCATGTATGAAACATGATCCAGAAAGTCTTACTATAATACATTCATGGTAGTTGAATTTTTCCAAGGTGTATACTACGAACTCCATCAACCTTCCAATTTTGTTTTTTATTTGGTCCTCCTCCATATTGATTTTCACTAGCATGTGATTAAATGAATATATTCTTGAGAGAAAGAACGGAAATATCGAAAGCATAGCTTTCTCTTGGAAAAAATTCTTGTCAGAGCCAATTTTTCAATACAAGGGTAACTGTAATTTGTCAGAGAATAAAATGAGTACAACAATAAGTGGAAGTTGCAATTTTACGATTTATCTGTCATCACAAATTGATAAGCTATTTTAGTAGGAGTTGTGAGGTTCTCTACAGGATAATATAAATGTTACAATATTTCATCACCAAGGGAGTCTCATTGCACTTTGTGAATTATATATATATATATATATATATATATATATATATATATATATATATATATATAAATAGATTATCAAATTCTCTGGTCTATCACAATTTGCATTCAATTCGAAATGCCCACCACAAGATAGCTAGCTATTTCTGTGATAGACCAGAGAATTCGATAATCTATTTATCAGTTTCCTGATTCATCTTGCTTCATAGCAAATAACACTTTCTCTTTATATATATATATATATATATATATATATATATATATATATATATATATATATATA
>JAVJAQ010003903.1:0-21647 GCA_032362365.1 Zygogramma bicolorata
ACTATATACCCAAAATTGCAATTTCACTAAAAAATTCTAAAATAAGCTGGAAAAAAAAGACAGACCAGCTTCCGAAACGTGGTCAAGGGGAAGTATATGCATTTTTTTCATGAATTTCAATGAAATTTGTTTATGAAATGTCCAAATTCATGAAAGTACAATTCGTAACTGGCAAAATAGTCACTCAATTTTGCATCTTTTCAATAATACAGATACCTATCGTGGTAAATATGCTAATTTACCCAGAAAAACAGATATCATAAAAAACTTAAAGCTTTCTTCTTTTCATTTTTAGGGGAAAAAATGAACTCCTGAATGAATACTATGATTGAACCACACATTAACAGTTAGCAGAAGGTGTTTGCTTATTTCTTATAAAAGTTTTGTTGTGTTTTTATATCCAAAACAGCCATATTCCATTGTTAATTACTCATTTTCAACCACTTACCTGTTTCATCGATTAAGTGACAACATTATCATTATTTTCAGCCAAGTCAATTTTTATTTCATTATTAGTAATGAGGCAAATCAGACCTCTTGTAAATTGCATTTCTTTTAATCAATTTCATATTGTAACTTTGTACAGAAATAGGTGTTAACTTTCGGAAATATCGACATTTGACACGAGTGATTCCTAACCAGTTCAAAGTAGTCAGCCAGTTATGTAGTCGAAGACGACCAGTCAAGATCTTTAGAAATCTCAACTGTGCAATTTCGAATTTCGAACTGTTTTGGACCGCTCTTAATCGGATCCAATATAAGGGTATAATTACGACCTCAGTAAGGAATGCGTGGTAAAGAAAGAGAGGTTCTACCGGTCTTCAGGTTCACTACAACTGGATGAAAATATCATAGTCGTAGGGTTAACTGAGGTGAAACTGCCATGGACAATGGAAAATATAAAGCGATAGTATAAATGATGACTTTCTTGTGGTGTTCAAGAGAAGTGAACGAGTATTTTAGAGAAGTATCACTAACAAGATGAATAATTGTCAACAACGGCGATATAAGTTTTGATAACAAACTACCCACATTGAAACAATATTTCACGGTTGTACCCTATGAATCATCAGGATGGACTGTAAAGAATTTTTTGACACGAAATAGAAAACATAGTACTTGAGAAGCTGTTTACTCAATTGATCTCATATGGTTATCTCGTGAGAGAATATTTCTGTTCGTAATTCCAAGGAAATATGAATTCTCAAAGTATGTAGTTTCGACCCAAAACTAATTGTTTGGAAAAATGTGGATGAAGATATTTTTAATTCTCTATCTTCCCATAATCTGAAATTTTCCCAGTCATTCAGATGAAATACAAAGAGAAGTGATTGGTTTATCAAAATTATCAAGTTGCTGAAAATAAAATTGATCTGGCCTAGACCCCTTTTCCCACCCACCAAATTTCTGGATGTTACCATTAGTTAATATGAAAATAAAAATTTCTCAAATATTTTTTCTCGACTCTTTATTTTCGTCACCTTAGCTAGTATTCAAGTCCTCATATTACCATATGGAGGTGAAATATTACGATGGAAAATTGAAGGGAATTCACGTCAGAGGACACAAAATGATAGCATATTTTGCATCAAATCTCGATTTTACGTGAGCAGAGATAAAAGGAGTGAAAGCTGCAATATGTTATATGATATATTTCAGTCCGTAATAGAATTGTTTCATAAATTCACACAGAAGTTCATAATATATCAAAACATAACCTATACATAACTTGTCACTAGAAATTGCACCAAAATTCCTATTTTACGTCTATTTCATGATAATATATTCAGAAGATCTCAGTCATATTCGAAAATTATACTTTCATAGTTTATGCATATATGCATTTAAAAACAAATCATTTCATAATTATGTTCCCACAGTTTATATTACTAGAAGTACAACAAACGAATTGCTACCCACTCCAAAATTCAATAAAAATGTTTGTCATCGATTTTTGAATTACACACTACCTAAAATTTGTAATATTCTACCCCTAATGATAAAAAGTATTAAGAATTATAAAACCTTCTCGAGAGAATCAAAAAAATTTATTTTCGAAAATTACTTCGAATGTATCAAAATATTAGAACAATAGATACACTACCGCTAATTTGTTTCCATACTCTCTGAACACAATTTAAATTCTATATTACTAATATTAGTCTATAGCACAACACAAGTGTTGAGTCACTTAGGTGCTATTTTTGTACACAATCTATACTCTATGTACTAGGAACTACTGTCTTTAGATCTGTCTATTCATCAGTATTTTTATTCTTATTTTCTGTATCTCTCTATTTTGTGTGTATGTATATGAAGTGATTCGATGTATTTTATAATTTGATATGGCTTAGGTTACTCTCAAACCGAATTTTCTACTGCTAAATAGCTAATACAAAACTCAGCACACCAAGTTTTTCGAACCTTCGCTTCGCTTGGAATAGGAAAAAATAATCACAAAATTCTGGTACCTAATATTTCAAGCTGAAGAAGGATCTATATCATAATTTCATCCATACACTCAAAATTGAAAACAACAAAACTAAAACAATTTGTACAACCATTCACTTATCAAATATTATATTCAACATATTATCAACAATTCGTAAACTATATTACATAAATTACAATACAAGATTAACAATATACAAATAACATAAATCATCACATAATTTGCTCGAACTCGTCCATATAGTCCTTCGACTTTTTACTCCTCACCGCTCTGAGGTAATCCCCGTTGAAAACATCTGCCAAACTCATAGCCTTCCTCCTTTCCATATTGGAATCCACCAAATTCCTGTGAATCATTTCATAACTGCCCTGGCGGAAATTGGCGGGGAGCGTTTGAAGGGGGGATTCCCCTAGGACGGGAAAAACTTTCGCTCCAGATTTGGGAAAGTATTTAGGAGCGATGTAGTTCCTGGCAATATTGCTCAAAACAATCCTGGAAATGTACTTGTTCTTGTGAGATCCAACATCTTTGGGTACTCTTTTGTGGCTAGTCGGACTCGGAGTATCACCAGCAAGAATGCTTCCTAAGATTTTTGAAAAAATGCTGGCTGTTAAACGAGCACTGTCGGTTTGGGGTCTAGGCAGGGATATTTTTTCAGGCGCAATTGTTTTGATTTTTGTTGCAGTTGTTACACGTTTGGGTGCATCTGTTACATGTGTATGCGCAGCTGTTATACGTTTGGGTGCAGCTGTTACACGCTTAGATGCAGCTGTTACACGTTTGGGTGCAGGTTTTACGCGTTTAAGTACAGCATTCGTAGAAAGTCGAGGAGGATTATTTTTCAAAGATTCAAGACCGTTAGCATTCAGTTCTTTGTGGTTACTTTTCTTATCGGTGCTGCCATTCTTTTCGTTGGTGAACAGTGGTTCTTCGTTTCCAAGTGTTGAAATCAAATTTGACAGACTCCACTTCTGTAGGAACGTTTCTGTGGCATTTTTAATGTTGGCGTTGATGAAATTACTGTTATGTTCATGAGCATTTTGAGCATTTGCAGGATTCGGTTTTTCACTCATGGAGTGCTCATTATTCTTGTTTACGAATCTGGTACCATTGGTGACAGCTGCTGCAACGGTGCTTGTTTCAGTTGTTTTATTCCGATATTCGACTTTCTCTGTAACAGTATCGATGCTATTCACAGACCCAGTTTCAGGTTTATTTATACTCTTTTCAGTTGAAGTTTCTGGCACAATCGTTGAATCCACTAGAGGTTTGAGCGATGTATTCACTTGTAGCGTAGATACGTACAATGTATTTTTCTCGGGAGGTATATCGGAGTTTGATTTTTCATCTTCTGGCTTGTTAGTAAAGGAAATAATCTCATTTTTTTCTGTTTGAAATATACTGATTTTTCCATCCACCACAAATCCTTCGTCCTCCAAATCACCTCCAACAAGGGTATTCGGTTGTTTCGAAAGGGGGGCGATTGGATTTGCTGAATCCTGCTGAAATGTTTCATTTTTCCTGGATTGATCAAGGTTGGTCCTCATGGGAACGTCCTCTTTTGTATCATTCTTGGCATTATCTTCCAAACAGGGATTTTCAGAATCCACTTCAATTTGACTCCCCTGAGGTGTGCGTAAATTGGAGAAATATTCGAGAATTTTTTGTTCCTGAATTGCCATTTCGCTTTTGAATTTCGGTCCGCACTTCTTCGTATTCTTGGTAGCAGGAATAGCTGAAAAAAGGAATTCAATTAACTACCTGAATATAACGTGATCAAACATGAACAGAATAGGATATTAAAGTGAGCCAGAATTAATTGTTTATAAAATAAAATCAACCGAAATTTCAAATTGTAAGTATGCATAATGAATTGTCGTTATATTCAGAAAATATTTTGGGAGTGTAATCTACTTTTAATTATTATATTTATATTTTTTTTACATTGGAAACTAAAATTACTATGAATAATATTTAATGTTTTATTTATCAGAAAAAATCTATATTCTTAACGATCTACATGCCTCAAATAGTACCAGTGGGGAATAAAGTGTTTTCGCACAATCGCAGAAAAGTGACTCTTTCAACACTAAAATGAGTGCGGAAAAGTGTTTCTTCCTACAAACATCAGTAAAAGTATATTTTTTGGCCCATGCTGTCGGTGTCTAAAATGCCATTTTATGACACTGGTGTTAAAAGTAAATCATTTTTAGCACTAGTGCTAAAAGTGATTTATTTGTAGAGAAAATATAGAAACATAATTCAAAATGAAGTGTTTATTCAATTAAACGTACAATTAGTGAAACTACAATTATGATAAGAAACTCCATGGCCGCTTCAAAAAAGCCACAATCTTGTAATATCTGCTTATGTCATGATTATTTATGTTCATCATCGAATTCAACATAGAGTAATTCGACCAAAACGTTGACGATTTCCATATTTTGGACTTTTCTTCAAAGTATGCAAGAAGCACTTTTCCACTGGCCTCCTTGCCACTGACATTTTTCCGATCACACCATTTCAAGAAACGATCGTATGAAAACTCGTACTGTCGCTTTGACTTACTAGGCAATGATTCAAAAGGAGGTTTATTGGCAGCCTCTTCAATTTCCGGCGGTAGAAATTCATTTGCTGGATCACTTTCCATCGAAGAACGAAGAAACGAGAAGAAATAATTCGTGACTTATTGACGTTACTTGTCAACAAAGACAAATCAACAAATTCTGTTTTTGATTACCTTGGCAACTTGTTTCATGAATAGATCAGATGAAATTGGATTCAAAACTGATAATCTCGAGGCTACTATTTCATCAATTAATTAATGAAAAATAGGTTTGCGTTAATTTGGACTTTTAATGGTGTTTGTAGAAAAAATAGTGTATGATATACCTGCTAAAAGTGATTTCATTTTGATTGAAGGGATGGAGCCCTCCGCCTTCGGCGTCATGTCCCAAACTTCCCTTCTCACAAAATAAAATATCACTTCTAGCACTTATGTCATAAAACTATTTCCGTACGATAGTAGAAAACATTATTTTTCCACACATTGTTTGAAATTCTATACGTAATATTTTGCGAGCAACGGTACCACAATTGCGTACAATTTTATTTTCAAACTCACCATCGTTCTTTATCGAGTTTTTCTCTTCTTCCACCCCTATCGCGGATTCAGGGTGTTTTTCATTTTCATAAACTTCCACTGAGGTAGGTCGGTCAGTAGTCTTCAAATCTTCTGTGTAATGAAGCTCTGGTACCTGTGAATTTTCCTCAATCGGGAGTTGATCTGGACTGTAACCTTCGTCCTGATCTCCGTAATCCTCCGGACTGTAAACCTCGATGGGAAATCGAACAATGTAATTATTGTTATTCGTTGTGAAGTCGGAACTGTCATCTCCTAGGAATTTTCTTCTCAAACTCAGGTCGGGATTTCTGTTGTGGAAGACTTGGTTGAACTTAGGGTTGGAAAAATAAATTTCTCTTTTGGAACTATGGTCTGTAGTATCAGCGTGAGGGCGAGTGGAACCAAATCCGCAGTTGGCAAGAATTAATGCCAGTAGGGACATTGCTTTGATCTGGAATATTAACGAAAATATTAGTTCATGATACGGATTGTGGAGAGGAAGTTTGGAGGAAGTGGATAAAAAACTACTATGAAAGAAGGAACTTCAAATAATCAGGAAACACCCTTTATGGATATGTGTATGTCATTTACAGATGTTCAATTCACCCACAAAAAAGGGGGAGTCTATCTAAAAGAGCTATTCACCTGCCTGTATGGCGTAACGGGTGATGTTTAAATTGAAAGTTTATCGAAAACTCGAGTTTTTCAATTGTACTTTTCGATTATACATTCTGTATAATTCTGTGATGCCACAGGTCAGCCCCAAAAAAGCTTTTCTCGAATCTACAATTTTATATGTTAGAACCCTTTGTAGAAAATGCTATCAACGTTCTCTAATGAATATTATTTCCGAAAATATAATATCGTTAAGTTTCATTGTCATCAATCTATTTCCTAGATATATATGTGGAATATTTCTTCAAGTTTCTCTGAAGAATGTTACGTTCTGGAAGTTGGTGAATGAATGTCAATAGTTATTTGTTTTACTAGGCATAAAAGCACAAGATTTAATGCCGCGGCTGGTGTTTCATATGAAACCAGCCAAGGCATTAAATCTGCTTTTCTGCCGTGTGAAACATATAATTTTTTCTTCAAATTTGTTCCAATTCCACGCAAAATCGACTTTTTCATATTTAAATTGCGTTCCATTATCAATATCCAAATAACTAAATTATTTTATCAAAGGTAACTGGGCCCTGCGTTACTATGTTCACCGCTGATGACGTTTGTTGAAAATGTTTGTTTACTGTTTACTTTGTCATTGTCAATTTTGAAAAGTTGTCATGTTAGAAATGGATTTACTGCAAAGTGAGAATGAATTGATGCAATTGACATCACCTGAGATAAGAGACCAGGCGCGAGATGTGGAATTTAACCTTTTACCGGAAAAATCAAGAACTGTATATGAACTCACATACAGCAGATTCATGGTATATAGACAGAAGAAAAATATAGGATCTTTCTCTGAAGATGTGCTGATTGTCTATTTCGTGTTGTAGTTTGTAGTTTTAATGCAATAAAACCAGTTTATTATCATCAGCATCATTTTGAGTTTTCTTAATGTCATTGTCAATTTTAATAACCAGTTTGATTTAAATTATTACTTGGAAGATTGCCTAGCAACGAAGTTTTTCTGCCTAGGCAGTAAAAGTGGACTTTTTCTGCCTAGGCATTAAAAGTACAACTTCTTAGCCTGCAAAGTGTCATTAGAAGGCCGCTTTCAATGTCATTTGGAGAAAAATAAAAATTTTCCCGATTGACAGCAAATATTAATTTTGCGGACACACATCAATCAGCAAAGCATTACATTTCCTGTCTAGGCAGTTAAGTAAGAACTTTTCTATCAAATTTTGTTTTATTCTATCACTACAGGAAAATTAGAAAGATTGTGGAAATTGTAATTATTTGCAAATACAATATCCTACATATATCATTATAAACAATCGGAGAAAAATTATATGTTCAACTCGGCAGCGTAGACTGACCTAGCTGAATTCCTATCAGCCGCGGCAGTCAATCTACTACTTTGCTGCCTAGTTAAACAAATAACTATTGTCATCTATCAACACAAATGCTTTTCACATATCCGCAATTTGTAGACATAATTCATTTCATGGTCAAAGATTATCGAATTTTCAAATGAGTTGAATCAACTCGGAGAACTCTTACAAATCATTGATTTCAGTATCTAATGAGTAAAGAAGGCCCAAATTGGACCAGCAAGAAATCGACTATCTATAGTGTAATCGATGAGATCGGAACCATTGGAGTAAAAGTTGAGACTTCTTTTAGCACCAAACAGAAATTTCCTGTACTCGTCTTGCGTTTCGCTAAGAAGGTTAGTTTCTCCAATATCAATGTTTTTCCCCTGAAGATGCTAACCTTGTTAGCGAAACGAGAGTCGAGTGCAGGTAATATCAGTTTGGCTTTAGGGTAATTGATCTCTAGAAAATGAATCATCTACAATGTGTCTAATTTCAACCATGAACACTTTGTACGAGGTCATATTCAATACTTTTTCTTTATTACCTAGATCTTCCAAAGACGCACTTATCGTTCACAAACGAATTCACCTCTTTTGAACAAATCATAGCTTACTCCGATCAAGAATCAACAAGCTTCTCAAAAAAATATGTTAGGTATAATTCAACAAAAAGAATATCATTTAAAGTAATTTGATATTTTCCTAAACACCCACATCTTGAAAATTCTTTGAATCAGAAATGATGTATGAGAGTTATCACTCTATTTTCTATTATGTAGACTGTAGAGCATCAAAAGACTTGCAAGCTAATATGAACCAATTCATGTCCAAAAACTCCACAATTCTCAAACAAAAACAATTGATTGAGAAAGATACATTAGGTGCTGAGTAACATCCTGTACATCATTTAGAATTTGAATGACATTCAGGCTGTGAATATTTAGAAATATGCCAAAGAACTTTTTCAAATATGTTTTAATGAAAAGGCGATTTTTTCAATTTGACAATCAGTTTTTTAAAACTTCTTCGATCAAAAAAGATGAAGGAGAGGCTAACAATTTCGAGATGAAACTGTATTAAATAACACAGGTAGCTGGGTTCAGTGTGTTCATTGGTAATAAGTAATTAAGTGATTCTTGATTTTCCTACAAATTTGTATATAAACACCTGATGTGGAAGAATACTTGGGGTGATAACGCAGAATTGAAAATGCTTTCATCGAACTAAAAACAACAAACTGACAAAAGTACTCACGTTTAAAATGGACATGATTTCACTTAAAAACCAACTCGCTTAGAAACAGATCAACCTATCACTTTCGAAATTCGTGTCAGAATAACTCCAAATGACAATTCGACGACCATTTTATCCCTTCTTCAGTCGTCCAGACACAAGTCGTAATATCGTCTAATAAATAACGAAATGGTACAATAATTCAATCATTTCGAGTGCTAAAGGGGATTACAGCAATAACACTTGAGATGAACAGGTAGAATCCTTTCAACAGGAGGGCGGTAAACCACCCTGATTAAAATGACAAGTGTCTAGAAGTACATTCAGCCAGTAGTAATCATCAAGAGTATCAACATTCAGGGCGCCTTCATAAATAATCTGTCTACTGTTGGCAAAATATGGGCAGTAGGTACACTAAGGGTAGTTTTGTTATCTTTTATTACGTGTTTCCTGTTTCCTTGTTGCGAGTCTTTTTGGAGCCGTATTCCAGCTTGCTTTCTAGCAATCTGTGAAAGTTTGAAGATAAACGAGAAGTAGGCGTTGCCTGCCTCAACTAATTACACCTGGAGCGAAAATTGGATTCGATTTTTTCATGGAGCCGGACCGTGTCGAGAGTATTGGTCGGCTGTGACCACGAGTAAAATCCGTCCCTGAACCTTGCACATGAATGAGATGAGATCAAATTGAGACTTTTTCTCTCCCAAAAGCGATGAAATGAGATTTTTGATTACTAACACATATATTTTTTTCTATTTTAATGTATGAAATTAGGTGAGTGGTGGTTTCGAGCTCTAATCCTCTGGAATTGAAATATTAAAAATACATAATATTGCTTTTTTTACCTGAAGCATTCATTGTGATATGAATTTCAAAAATCCTGATTCGAATAATGGGAAATAAAACTTTCTCCTTCATCTCATTTTTCATGATGATCTCCTACCACAAAGTAAGTAAGTTATTATGTGTATTATTCAAATTATAGATGTAATACTTTTATGAGATCCCTGTACATAAACATGTAATGTTTCTTGGGATAATAAATGTACTACTACTACTACATTCGTCAATTTAATCCTGATTTGTTACCATTTACTATGATAACATAAGTATATTTTCCCAAGAGGGTGAAATTATTTGCACCTTTTGTCCAACAAAAAATGTACACAAGCACTAACCTGACTAATCACTAGTTTAAGTGATGTGTGAAAAACACCAACCATTCATATTTCCACTCGTATTTCATTTTTGAAGCCTCTGACGACAAAAATGTATTACAACTCTTTTGAACTAGACAATAAAAAAAGAATCAATTGAAGTGGAATACCATGTGAGTTGCCTAGGCAGAGCACGCTAGAATTGAATCCAAATAACTTGTCAAAGTATTCATATTGGAATCTATACAAGTGCAGAAGAATAGACTATAGATGGAAGAGGCTTAAAAAATAAATTTACTCACTGTGTTAGTGAGAATGGTTGCTATGAATGTGATGGATGAATTGTATAAAACGCCAAAGAGCTACTCCCTACATTTTGTCTAGTAGCTCATTTCAAAACGTACTGATGGAAAAATACATTGGATATTTCACAAACAAGACTAAATAAAGAAGGAAATGACGTTAACCGGAACAAGCTCCGACAATTATTTATCGAGATAGGTCTGGTTGAACTTTTATTATTAGCGTATTTTTTTCTATATCTACACTAGTTCCTGAAAGTTGGAATACATTTTTTCAGAATGAAAGAAAGAGAAGTTCATGAATATGAAAAGTCGTTGTTTTTGAGTAATTTTCACCATGTATATGTTGACTTTTCAGTTTTCACATCTCGAAAACTACTAATTATAACAATTTTTTTGTTTCAGGACATTTTTAGTTGATAATTCAATGGCAAATCCTTTTTATCTCCAGTAAATTCATCACATGCTTATATTTTCGGAAATTTGGTACGAAAAGTAGAAAATTTCACCTCCTAGCGAAAATAAACTTGATACCATGGGAAATAGTATATAAATATCTGAATTCTTGAAATTTACATCACAATAAACAATTCGAGCGAAAAAAAAACACTGATTTGTATTTTTTTCGACTCATTCCTATGAGGCTTTTCTGTGGTTCACTTTTTCCTATTTCGATATTGAGAAAAACTCAATTACTCTATTGAAGACTTCTAGTACGGCCACAAGTAACGTAAATTGCCTTATTTAATATAAAAAAATATCGCATACAATAGTGGAGGCGATGCCAGCGGCGGATCCAGATTCAACACAGGAATATTTTTCCAATAATTTTGATCCAATCAATACAAATATACAAATAATGATACTAGGTGACCATCAAAATGTCATTTTGATATCAGGAAGGGTCAAAATGTTATAGCGCCCAGTCTGAATGGGTTTTCAAAGAAGTTTTTCTACACTACCGGAAATAGTGATTACGAATGTGAAGGAAAAGCCTTAACACAAAATGAAACTGTTCATGATAATAACGCCTTATTCGATTCTCAGAAGTGAACCAGTGGTGGATATAGATTTGAAAGACCCTCCATCAAGATTTTACAAGACAGCCCTTCTATTTGAAATATAAAGTTGATGCTACCCTCTTGACAATGAGTGACGAAAAAATTTTTTTCTCCAGAAAATACACGTCATTTTTGTCGGACTTTGATGACGTGTCCTGTTCAAAAGCGACGGGAGAAAGACTATTAATTGATTATGTGATATAATTTGAAAGTACACTTGTGGTATATTAAGTTACAGAAGAGTGGAGATCGATTTAATAGTATGTACATGTTAGCCAATTTTCCAAATTTTATTTATACAATAAAGCCTCTCATTGTAACAAGTAGGTGTCTATTCAGTTTGATCATTTTATATGTCATTATTAAATATTTTACCAAATTGTAGGTGGATGATAATCTGTAACCTGTAACCTGTCTAGTAATATAATGAGTACCCATCAACTACTTTTTCTACAATATGTCTACTTCACAAATATATCTCTGAAGTATGATCATAAAGTATGAGTTACAGCGACAACCTACAAGATTTTGGCATATCTCAGACGGGATTCTATCAGAGCAAATTATGCATATTAGAAAGCGCAATCATAGCAGATGGGATATTTATTGACGCTGTAATATTTGTTATATGTTACATATACAACAAAACCGCCAAGTAAATATCTATACATTTGCCATAGGTATAATATAACGATTTCAGGAGAATGTAATAAAACTATGATTTTTTTGAAAGTAATAAAACTATGATTTTTTTGAAATGCAGATCCAGAACATTTCTATCACACCAATGTTTTATTGTATTCACATCCATATTATTATATAGAAATATTGTTGGATGATCAATTGCGATGTTCAATTCATTAATATCATTGATCTATGACAAAAATAGTATCGTTCCAAAAACTTAATCCTGTGATACTCCATTCACGATTTCTCGCCAAACTAACTGGCTGTTTGGTAAATAAATTCCTTAGTCACCAATATACCAAACTTGGTAAACATCGAGGTTCAAGTGGATTGGTATAACCAAAACACAGAAATTATTATATTTTTTTTTATCAAAACGATTTAGTATACAGAGTGCTTCTTCAAAGTTCCCCCCTCTCATATTTGGAACGATTACATATAAACAAGTGAAATTTGGAAACGGAATATTTAAGTTTGTAAACTTCCTACTAGTGCTGTTAAATGACGAAATCTGCAATCACAAGGCCATTGTGACCAATAATTTTGAATGCCGTACGGCAAGCGACACCTCTCTCAAAGGGTATCGAAAAAACCTTTTGAATTATACTAATTTTGTGTGTGTTTATGTCAGTTTTCGCATTTGAAAAAGGCAAAGCTGAGATGAATTGAAACAGTTAATACTAAATTCAAAATTCAGGCTCCGCCTCTGGATAGTTGTCAAAAAAGCTGACGTTTTTGTTAGTCTCCTCTTATTCGATTTTTTTTTATTTGTCCAAGGTTTTGATAAGAGGGGGAAGGGGGCTCTTGAGACGCACGGTATAATAGATGTAATTCATAACATTCGATCAACCACTCTTGAAAATAGTTACCAGATAATAACCCCTAGATTATATATTTATTGCTCATTTTTTTCTCTCCTCCCTAGATATAAAAATGAAAGAAGTTTTGCCCATATATTTGAAGGAAATGAAACAACAGTTCATAATTGATCTCGAAGTTTTTATTCTCATATATTTTTTTTTGTTTTAATCATAAGACACATTCATAGTGAATCACATTCATATTATTAAAATTTGTTTTTCAACGTATTGCTTTCAGTATGTAATTCGAAACTAATAAATTGACCTACACATATTCTGGCAAACTGGAAAAATATTAGAGGACGGGTGTATTTTTCATTATCTATAGTATTTATATAAAAACTAAATGACTATGACTGAGCTATATTTTGATGTGACATAATAAACACCTAAAAAATTATTTATGAGTTCGGAATGAAAAATCAATATTTGATCAAATGATTCAAGTTTCATTATTCGATCAACATTTGAACAATTGAATACCAAATAATGAAAATCCCTCAATTGTCATTTGAACTCCATTTTTTCACTCTATCCTAAAAATATAACTCAATTCGAAAAACATGTCACAATCTATTTCCGGTATATAACCCTAATACAATGAAAATTATACTCTAGCTACATAAAAAAGGTATTTATTGTCAATATATCAGCTCTCCTTCAAATCAAGTTATTTGAGGCTGATTTCCGTGAAATATATAAATAAGTCATATTCGGAACCAATGATTGAACAAGATTTCCAAAACTATCTTCATCTACATTCTTCTGAACCCTCTTTACTGTTGTTACGTTATTTTTCCATTATCAAAGAACTGGACCCTACTGCACAATTAATTTATTTTTATGATTATGGATATCTGTTGAATAATCCCACGGTTAAGTTGGTACATCGGTAGGTTATTCTTGTTCCTCGCATTATTCACAGTGTTCTATGTAGTCTTTGTTACTGTTGTCTCACGCCACTTCACCAGTAGCACCGTTTTTCCCCTGAACAGAAAATATGGATGACTGCAATTATCTTCAGGTGTATACATCAAATGGTTCGCAACCGCTCGACATTTAAAAACACAAGATACGTACATAACTTCAGTCCATAAAATAAGGAACGGTACTCAGATACTCAGTGTCTTTCAACTGCATCGAATGCAAAACATGTTTGACAAAATTTGAGGATTCACAAAATTTTGATGGTCATGTTTCTGGACTAAAATGCTGTGAAGATAATCTTGAACTATTGAGTAGATCTGAATAAGTTCAAACCTTTTTATGGAAATTATTTCGCGAAACTAGCAAAAACTAGCAATAAAATTATTGACATAATCTATGATCCAAGCTTTAACCCCTTGACCTGCTATTTATGACATAACAATGTACAGAGTGGCTGATATCGAGATAAGACACATATAAGTTCGTTTTCATTTTCTATCCCAATACCTATGATATTACATGTAAATCTTCATACAATAATATTTTATCCATGTATGTTGTGTTCAGTACATTCACAACAAAATTCACTCTGTATATTATTTTCGTCAAAACTATGAGCTACACTACCGGGGCGTTGGTATGCTCCAGTTTGCCAAATTTTCAATATTTTACACTTTTTCACATTTAGTAAAAATATTTAAAACTTTATAATAACTTTTTTATGTACAGATTTCGAAAACTCGTGGCCTTTATCCTTAGCTGTCGTCGTCATGGTTTTTTCAATTATTGTGGTTGCGGAGAAGGTGCTTCCCTTTTGTAGAATAACTTGCTTTCTGGGTGCCATCTTGGAACATCACCCATTTCTTCTTTTTCTATTTCGCTTTCTAATAGCTGGAAAATAATACCCACATACATATAATGATCATTTCGATGTGATTTGAGGATGAGGATATGAGATGATTCAAGAGTAATGGTATAATGGAAGTGGTTCAGCTGTCTAAGAAAAGCGATAAATATATTTTATTGGGAGAAAATGGGCTTTTATATTCAAACATGGATATTTTTCTGGGGAGAAGTAGGTTTAATTCAAATAATTAATTTCTGTTTTTTTTTTGGATTGAGGTGGCCTTTACTTGATGGAAATCCATAGTTATTACGCTATAAGGTAGACACGATTAAATTTCCACAAAATTTATTGTCTTCGCGACATGTTTCGATACACTGTATCTTTATCGAGCGAATGATTTTAAACACTAAATTATTCTTTGTTAAAAGCTCCTCAAATGCATCAGGGTCTACTCTAATTATCTCTGATTCCTAGAATAATACAACTGACACTGATGATGATGATTCCTAAACTTATTAACTGATGCTGATTCCTGAAATTATACCACTGATACTGATTCCTAGAATTACAACTGATAATGATTATGATATCGGACCATAGTTACTAAATGATGAATTAGATCTCAATAGTTCCCCTTTGTTGAACTTATTCAATTAATAAGTAACTATGGGTCGATATCATAATCATTATCAGTGTAATTCTAGGAATCAGTATCAGTTATTAGCATCAGGTAATAAGTTTAGGAATCATCATCAGTGTCAGTTGTATGAGCTTTTAACAAAGAATAATTTAGTGTTTAAAAACATTCGCTTGATAAAGATACAGTGTATCGAAACATGTCGCGAGGACAATAAATTTTGTGGAAATTTAATCGTGTCTACCTTATAGCGTAATAAAAATTAATTTCTGAATAACAAATAGATATCCGTAGTTATAAGTGAGAAAATTAAAATTCGGCTACTATCTATTTTCCATGCCCCTAAGTGATAAGGGTTCTTCACCCTCAAATTTTTTTTTGTCGAAATTTTTTGTTTTTATTTTTTTATAATGTGGCATTAAAAAATACATAAAACCCTAAATTTTTACTTTTTTATCACCAACCCCTATTTTTTTATGGCATTTTAGTGATTTAATCATTTTCCATCCCGCTCGATAACTGAACAATTATAGTGTTTTTAACTGTACTTCGATTAAAAATCTAAATTTTTTTAAGAAAATGAATAATTATTTTTATTATTAAAGTTTAATCCTGATATATGCTTAGTGTTACCAATCTTAGATCCTTAAAATTTGCCGCGCCTTTACTGGTGAACAACGTGATGCCTTGGTCTAATCTACTTCAAATTTCATATTCTATTGAAATTCATTGTCTATCGGATAAAAAAGGATTCAACATTTTCGACTTGTTACAAAAGCTCTTTCGAGTGCGCCTAGAACTCAGATTTGTTATGAACCCAATAAAACTAAATACTAAGAACTACACAATATAATAGCATCACAAAAATGATTAACCCCCAACGAAGTGGGCGAGGGTCAGCTAGTTTTTCTATATACATACAGCGTGTCCCAATGAAAATTTGCTCCCCCTATATAGCATTCGGCAGAATGGATGTTCAGACTAAGAAAGGGAAACACATCCATTTTAACATCAACAGGGATAAATTTTCATGCAAAAATAATTGTTTCAATTTCAACCCTGTGCTGGGGGTAGCATACCCCCAAAATTTCCAGATGATGCGAGGGGTCAATTGACAAAATCCCAAAAATATTGAAACTAACGAGTGTTTTGCTGAATATGACCTCCATTAACTTCTATGCAATAATACAATGTTGATTCATAGCTATATCTTACATTACTACAACGAATTGAGGTGAGGTGAGAAAGGTGAG
This sequence comes from Zygogramma bicolorata, assembly GCA_032362365.1. Taxonomy (NCBI): domain Eukaryota; kingdom Metazoa; phylum Arthropoda; class Insecta; order Coleoptera; family Chrysomelidae; genus Zygogramma; species Zygogramma bicolorata. The sequence goes on from JAVJAQ010003903.1 coordinate 16,522, forward strand.
AGATAGCTTTCGATAAAAAAATTTATCGATCCATTTAAAAAAGGGGGTTTTGTTTGAAAACTCCTTCCAAATTCCGAATCATTTGACGCCTCGTCACATTATTTAATTTGTAGGAGGTTGCGGTTAAAGTTTCATTAATAGTTTAATTTTTCCATAAAAATTCGTCCCTTTTGATATCAAAATGGGCATGTTTTTGGATTTTCGTCAAAATGTTTATTCTGTCAAGTATTAGGGGATGCAATTTTATTTTGGGACACGTTATGCAGCTCAATGGCGTTATGAGAGAAGAACTAGCTCAAGCACTGCATAGCGTCGTTTGCGTTTTTTTTTTTTCATAAAAACCATACTGATAAATGAGTTGAATCTCGCTAGGTATCGCACGTTTGAAGGTAAGAGCTTACTGATTGTCAGTCTGCAAAAGTTCGCACTATCTCTGTGATGATATTCGCAAGGAAATGTCAATTAGTTAACGAAAAAAACAATTTTGAAACCCAACTGGTTTTTCGATTAGTTAAGCTAGTTTTGGTATCAACGAAGTGAATCTGGAATTTGAGGGGTTTCCGGTATCCCTTTTTATGTCAATTGTTATCACAATAGATGTTCTAAGGAATTAAAGAGGGTTATCTAGTGCAAAGGAATGATTTATAGTTCTGACTAGTAGACTCACATTTATGTTTTCATCTCTATCACGCATCACCCAGCAATTTGTAATTCAAAAAAGCGTGCCTTTTCTTTCCCCCAAATCTATTCCATGTTGAAAATCTATTCATCCAATTTTTTCCCCCAATGAGGATAAAAGATGAAAGAATTGAAGGCTAGACTGCTTTTATTCAGTTCATAAGGATTATGACTCACTTTTCCGGTAATATATTGTTCCTGTGGTCGATTTTAAAGTTTCCTGAGCTTACATTCCTTCTGGAAATAATCCCCCCAACAACAAGATCAATAGACCAAATCATTTTTGCTAGACAAAATCTCGAAAATCATGGATGTGCAACACACATTTTAACCGACCAAACTTGGTGCCCTGGGGATATAACCAACCCCTCCGATAAAATAAAATCACCTCTTGTATAATTACCCCAGAAAAATATTTTTCTCGTGTCGCCTGAACATGACCTCTTTATATATCCACATATTTCGTCAGCATATTGCTTGGTTGCCAAGGTTATTGTACCGTAATGTGGATAATTCGACCTTTCACAAAAAATGACTCTTCACCCACTGAAGAAAAATATATCTGCTTACAAGCAATTTTCCGGTATCTGTGATCTGTGATGATTATAGATCACAACTTGAATTCTTGTGGCAGAATATTCGAAATATTTAGTAATCGACTGAAAAATGGCATTGATGGTGATTAATGAAATCTATTGAACACCTAATATCAGAGAATTTGCTGATAATACCAGCGTAGAACTACCACCTATAGTCCGGGAGGCAGCGACACTTTTGATGTAATTATTCCTACAAAGCTGATTTTATCTCATTTTGTAGTTTTGATATGGCAAGTAAACGGAACGGCAGTCTACCACCCCAATATGGGGGCAAACATTAATTATAATTTTTCAAACGTGTAAATAAATGATACGTAAATGCCTTATTCCTACAAGTATGAAACTTGATAGAGTGCTCAATGATACATAAAAATGCAGTATAATGATAGTCTACCGCGTCGGAGGGGAAGCCATCATAGATCTACCACCCACGCAAGGTGTTCAGAAATTAATTTTTTTGACTTATTCCTACAAAGTTGAAATTTTTTTCTCAAATACTTCAGTTTATAAGAAGTCTAAAAAAATAAGTCTACCGATGACATAAAGGTGCAAAGCCCTGATAGACGCAATGGAATGCACGATCTCCCGAGCGCAGCCGCCGCGCCGATCCGCTTTAAGTCGCTCCAAATGATTGCATACCGGGATTAAATTAATATTTACAAAGCTGCTTTTTTTATCTGTACGTATTGTACGATAATTATTGTGAACGAAACGTGTTCTACCTTCGATACACTGTGGCTAGAGCTTCGGTAGATATGGCCTAAATTTTTGAGCGGGAAGTTTATTGAAGGATTGCGGCCCGAAATAACGTTTTGTTGCTCTAAACCGGAGCGTCCGCGAAATTCATCCTTGCGCGAAATTCTTGATTTCGTGCACGCTTCGATTTAGTTCCACAATCCGATATAAATTTAACAGTAATGCTTTTGTAATGCGTAATGTGAGAAACAGAGTTTTGCGCCCGGTGTATTAAAATAGTACTATTTTGACATACATTTAATTATGTTATTTCGTCTAATTATTCAAAAAATTGTAGGTATTTCATACTGTACTAACTCAGAACGTGCTCGAAAACGTTGGTGTAAGGGCCACAGTATTCGGACAAAAATAATTAGTCATGTTATGGAAGAAACTGGTTTGAGAACGAAACAAGATGTGACCGCAGATTTACATAATAATAGAATAAAAAAGAGTTCTGTGCAGCTTGAAAAATTGATACAGATGATTAAAGAAAGTTTAAATCCTTTTGATAGCACTCTAGATAAAGATTTACTCTTCAATATTTCTAATGGTCAATCAGCAGACGATCAAGTAGCTGATTTTTTGCTCAGTGTTGACAAAAAAGGAGAAGAATTGAGGAATAGATTTATTAACGAATGTGCCGAAGATAAAGATAGATTTGATCGAAGTTTGAAAATGAATAAAATTTATAATTTTACATTGTTGCAGAGCAAGAAAAAAGTAAAAGATTCTGGAAAACTAGTTGAAGTGCGTTTGCAGCGAGACTTATTTGGCCAACTTCTAGTTATTGCTCTGGATAAACAATTAGATATTGAGAAAGTATTAACTTATCCATTGACGCCTATTCCATTTTCTCTATGTCATCTCGATGGAAGCATTTGCAAAACTGAAAAAAGTTCATTAATTGAATTACTAGAACATGAAATCGATAGCAACTCAACACCAAAAGCAAACGTACAAATTTACCATGGATTTTTCTTTTTACATTCGATGAAAGAAATACCAGCTACGTATGAAAACATATCTGTAAAATTACTAGAAATGTTTTTGAGAAATGACGCACAGTTCGTTATTATAGTATTTGACACGTATAAGTCTCCTTCGATTAAGGATAAGGAGCACGCTTTAAGAGGAACAAGCAGAGGTCGTAAAATTGAAATTCGAGGACCCTCAATGCGTCCTTCTGATTTTTCAGCTGAATTAAAAAATATTACTTTTAAAGAGGACTTAGTTGAGTATCTCTTAACTAGTTGGGGACGCAAAGAAATGGCTTCATTTTTTGGCAATAAAATAGTGTATGTTAATCAAAATGAATGTCATAGATACCAAGTAATTAATGATGATGTTGTTAAAACTATGGAGCACAGTCAATCATGTTCGAGTCATGAAGAAGCAGATACCAAAATGATATATCACGTTTGTAACTTCGAGGAGCTGCAGCCGCCCTATAATATTACGATAAGATGCTCAGATACTGACATATTAGTAATAATGCTAGGAAATATGAAGTATGTACCAGAACAAGTGGAAGTTTTAATGGAAGTAGGCGTTGGAAAATCGCAAAGAAGTATTAATTTAAGCGAATTGTACAAATCGTTAGGTGCCAATTTGTGTGATTCCCTACCTGCCTTTCATGCACTAACAGGCTGTGATTTCAATCCAGCTTTTTTCCGAAAAGGCATAAAACGTCCGTTTAATTTACTAAGGAACTCTGAAAAATATGTGGATGCATTGACAAATTTAAGCAAATATCCTGATTGTGAAAATGCAGTATTCGAATCAGTGGAAGAATTTGTATGCCGAATTTATGGTTATAAAAAAATAAATAAAATTAATGAAAGTCGATCAGCGATGTTTTTGAAAGCTTACAAAATTACCAACGACAAAATGTTTCGTCAAAATGTGAAGAGTTTTGATGCATCTGCTTTGCCACCTTGTCAATCTGAGCTCCGAGAACACATACTCCGAACAGCATATATTGCAAAAATTTGGAAAAATGCTCACATAAAAGAGCCTTCAACATTATCCTCTCTGGACTGTGGCTGGAAAGTCGACGAGAATGCAAAATATGATTTTAATTGGTTTAGTGGCGACCAAGTGCCTCAGTCAATCGATGATGTGACGAATAATCAACAAAATGTTAAAGATTCAGGTATATACATTTAGCATTTGTACTTATGTTAGCATTATATAATAATATTTCATGATTTATTGCTATTTACAGATACAGAAATGCTTGAGGATGAATCCGCAGAAATATTTTCAAATCTCGATTGGTTGAATAATGAATATGATGATGACGATGAAGATAGCGATTACGATTTGGAAGGCGATGAAGAATTGAATGCCAGTGGCGATGAACAACAAGGATAATAAGTACTTTTAGTACTTTCGCGAGGATCATTACCTTTCCTGAAAAAATATATTTATTTATTATAAAATACTATATTCTTACAATAAAATACATCTTATTATAATAGTAATTCAATTATAACAAATTTAATTATTCTGCATAAAAGAAGAAACAAATTTTAGTTATTTAAAACAAATGAATTTAAAAGTTTTTTTATATTAACATTATACTACCAAAAACCTCGCTTGCTAACGCTTTTAGTTGACAATAATTATCGTACAATACGTACAGATAAAAAAAGCAGCTTTGTAAATATTAATTTAATCCCGGTATGCAATCATTTGGAGCGACTTAAAGCGGATCGGCGCGGCGGCTGCGCTCGGGAGATCGTGCATTCCATTGCGTCTATCAGGGCTTTGCACCTTTATGTCATCGGTAGACTTATTTTTTTAGACTTCTTATAAACTGAACTATTTGAGAAAAAAATTTCAACTTTGTAGGAATAAGTCAAAAAAAATTAATTTCTGAACACCTTGCGTGGGTGGTAGATCTATGATGGCCTCCCCTCCGACGCGGTAGACTATCATTATACTGCATTTTTATGTATCATTGAGCACTCTATCAAGTTTCATACTTGTAGGAATAAGGCATTTACGTATCATTTATTTACACGTTTGAAAAATTATAATTAATGTTTGCCCCCATATTGGGGTGGTAGACTGCCGTTCCGTTTACTTGCCATATCAAAACTACAAAAT
>JAVJAQ010003906.1:0-23701 GCA_032362365.1 Zygogramma bicolorata
TCTGCAGATACCACGAATATATCATGAGTCGTCGTTGCGAGTAGACGTGTCTAAAGCCGCTCCGATATAAATCTTTCGTTAAAAGAATAAAACAATTCATACCTACTTAGTTGTTCGTGTTATGATAAAGCGAAATATGCCTTTCACTAGAGAACAAATGTGTGAAATCAAATTAGAAATTAAAAACAATGTGAAAGATGCACTTAGTGAATTCCTGAAACAGGACGACTTCATGCAGAACATAATAGAACGAGTGAGTGCTACCTTCGAACAGAGATTGGACGAAAAACTGAAAGAAATTGGATCATCTTATGAAAACAAAATAAAAAAACTAGAAGAAAAAATAGATTCCCTCGAGCAGCACTCAAGGAGGCGAAATTTGAGGATATATGGTATTAACGGAACCCGTAACAATGGACCAATGGAAGACTTCAATAATATGATAGGTAACCTAGGAATCCAACAGAAAAACGTTATCGAATGCTACAGAATAGGAAAATATAATACTGACAAACCCAGAGCATTATTTGTAAAGCTATCAAACTATGAGGACAAACTGGAAATAATGAAAAACCGAAGAAAACTCAAAGGGACGAGAATACATATTAAAGAAGACCTGTCTAAATGCAAATTAGATTTGATAGTGAAAGCCTCTGAGAAATATGGTTGCAAAAATATCTGGGGTATGAATGGTAAAATTTATGGTTTCATTGACGGTAAAAAAATTGAAGTTAAAACAATAAACTGAATACTTTCGAATAAAATATTGTAAGAATTTGCTTAATCAGAAGTATGAATAGTTGAAATCATAAAGTAATACATTCATATTGGAACGGCAAACCAAAACAGAACACTCGTAAAAACTCACCAACCTTATCAATTACCTTTTTTAAAATTTTTTCTTGTTTTCAATTCCACTTATCTTGTCTTACATTTTTTTCTTGTGATATCTAAGATAAAACCAAACATTGCTGAGAAATGTTAGAATACGTTGAAGAACTAGAAGACTACAACAGGGTGGACGAACAAATTGTAATGAATTGTAATGAATTTAATGAATCAACCTTGAAAAGTCTACATCTTGGAATGAATATTATACATCAAAATATACGTAGCCTACGGAAAAACTTTGATGAATTTGTTGTGTACTTGGAATCTCTTGACTTTCAGTGCGATATTATTATATTAACAGAAACCTGGAACATTCCAAACATTGAAAATTTCAATTTACCAAATTACACCACGCATTATAACAATTCGAACCTGAACCAAAGTGACGGTATTTGTATTTTCATCAATAATAAATTGAATTTTACAACATCAGTAACAAAAATTTCAGAAATAAGCGTCACGCATATAAAAATGATAATCAACAAATCAAAGTACGATATTTTTGCAATCTACAGACCACCATTCACAGATGTGATGGGTTTCATTGATCAACTGGAGTGTTTTCTGAAACAGCATGGTGGTTCCCATTTCAGTATGTTGATAGGAGACCTGAACATAGATTTGAATAAGTCTAACATAATAACTAATTCTTACATTAACGTTCTCAGCTCTTGTGGCTACAAACAATATATAAAATCACCCACTAGAGTAACTCTAGAAACGACGACTTGCATTGATCATGCATTCATTAAAATGGATTATAGCTCTAGGGGTATAGAAGTTATTCCAATTATACTCGAAAGCGTCATAACAGACCATTTCAGCATTGTAATTAACATCTCTGAAAAAAACAACTCCTACCAAAGGAGGGTAACACCCATCTACAAACAAACAAAAATAATCAACCATAACGAACTTAATACCATCCTAAAACAAGAAACATGGAACGAAGTCTATGCCGAACACAATATAAACACAGCCTACGACCTATTTCAAAATAAGTTATCATCAGCTATAATAAGATGCACACATTATAGAAACACACGAGTCCACAAAAAAATGAAGCCCTGGATTACACAGGGACTAATCACATCAATCAAAAAGAGAGATAAAATGAAAAAAAGATGCGCTTATGAAAAAATTACTGAGCTGTGGAATGAATATAAATCATACCGAAATCACCTAACAAAACTATTAACAAAAACGAAAGAAAATTACTATAAAACCAAATTAATTAATGCAAAAAACGATACGAAAGCCATATGGAATTTAATAAAAAATAGGGAAAACATAAACTCGGAAAATTTTGAATTGTACAATGGCCAAAATATATTAACATCAAAACCAAACGAAGTAGCGAACATTTTCAACACACATTTTACGACAATTGGAAAAAAAATGGCTGAACTGATAAAAAAAGACGAACAGTCAGACTATACAGATACTCCTCATATAGAAAACAATCAAATGCACTCTATGTATCTAGATCCAGTAACTACGGACGAAATTTCAGACATAATAAAAAAACTAAAAAATAAACTCTCCTGTGGTACGGACCAACTGTATACCAAAACAATCAAGGAAATCAGGGAAAACATAACAACAATATTAGCACATCTAATTAATATTATTTTCACCTCCGGAAAATTCCCAAATTCACTGAAACAATCAGTCATAACACCTGTCTACAAAAGTGGTGATAAAGTGAACCTAAGAATTATAGACCAATCTCAGTTATATCGGTAATAGCTAAAATAATAGAAAAATGCATAGTCTCCAGATTGAATAAATATCTAACTAAATATAACATAATATCACCCCGCCAATTTGGTTTCAGGGAAAATCTTTCCACAGAGGACGCTCTATTCTACTTCACAAAAAGTATCCACGTAAATCTGGAAGAGAACAAAAAAGTTATAGGAATATTCATAGACTTGGCAAAAGCATTCGACAGCATATTGTTGTCGGAAGCAGACTGAAAATTTGTTGAATTAATTTCACACTGTATAATTTGTTGTTATAGTTATCTGTTGTTATGTACAAAAAAAGAAGAAATAATATAGATAGACAGAAAAAAAGTTTGTAGAGTTACTTAAGATAAAATTTCGTAAATTCGGTTCTTCCAGCCGGATAACAGTTACTATTCTAGGTAATATCTATTACATTGTGGTTCTTCCAGCCGGATAACAGTTACTATTCTAGGTAATATCTATTACATTGTGGTCCTTCTGATCCGCTTGAACAGCTAGTGGAGACGTTTCCATCACGAAAATGTCACTGAGAAGAAGTGAACGCCTTAGAGCTAAAGGAAAGGGCGAGCGAACCTGCGAGCAAATTCAGCAAACCCACGAGCAAATTCAGCAAGCCCAGAATGAAATCGAAAGCCGAGAGAACAACTCAAAAAGTAGTATGAAATGTGCAAGTATTCCTTATTCGAAGTTGAAAAATAATCATAAATCGTCTGAAGCTAAGGTAAGCTCCATAACCAGTAGTAAACATTGCCAAATTTTACAAGAGAAAATAGAAACAGCAAAAAAAATTCATGCCATCGAAGAAGCTAGAGAAAAGAGAGAACGGGAATTGCTAGATTTGGAGCTGGCATTGAAATTAGCAAACATAAGTAGCGGTAGCGTTTGTACAAATAGTGTTGCGTCTGAAAATACCATCGAAGTTCCTTCGAGTGCGTGTAGTCAAAGGTCTAGAATTCAAGAATGGGTGAACCAACAACAAAGTGAATTTGACATTCAGGATTGTCAAGCTGACAATCATAATTCAGGTAAATTGAAATCAAATTATGCTTCCTATTTCGATAAAATGTTAACGAGACAGTCTATACCTAAAGATTTGCCTGTGTTTAGTGGTGATCCTCTGGACTGGCCGAATTTCATAAGCCAGTATGATAGCACAACTATGCTGTGTGGATATACTGACGAAGAGAATCAATCGCGACTCCAGAAATGTTTGAGAGGTAAAGCAAGAGAAATTGTTCAGTCACTATTAATCCTCCCCAAAAATGTTAATAAAGTAATAGAAACATTACAGAGACGATTTGGACGACCTGAATATATAGTAAACACTTTCTTAGATAAAATAAAGGGTATTCCAATAGTAAGAGAAGAGAAAATCAGTAATATTGTTGACTTTTCAGATACGGTGAGGAGTTTAGTGAGTACCATGCAAACTTTAAACCAAGAAGATCATCTGAGAAATCCCATTTTACTCCAAGATTTGATAAACAAGCTGCCTATGAGATACAGAGTGGAATGGGCCCGGAAGTGTAAGGATTTGGACCATAGTAAGTTGAAACTAATCGAATTTCAATTGTGGTTAGAAGATTTAGCAGATGATGTTTGCGTTTTACAAAATCCTTTTCCTTCTACTTCACGAAGTGAACAAAAACAAGGTAAGAAATATGAGCATACCTATACGACAACAGAGACTACAAAAAAAATTAAAGGATGTCTTTTTTGTCTTGATGAGAATCATATTTTATCAAAATGTGAGACATTTTCTAAAATTGATCTTGACAAACGTTGGGATTTCATTAAAAGAAGGTATTTGTGTATTTCTTGTTTGAATTCTAATCACGGAATCAAAAAATGTACCCGAAAGAGATCATGTCAAATTGATGGTTGTCAAAAGGTACATAATCCTTTGTTACACAGGGCGTTATCAGATAATAGTCAAATACATGAAAACTTGCCATCAAACAAACCTGACATTGCTCATTCAGTTCAAAATGATAATTCATTCGAAAGAAATCATCATATATTTCAAAAAGAAAATAAAGTAATTCTCAAAATTTTACCGGTTCAGTTGAAAAATGAACAGAAAGTTATTGATACATACGCTTTATTAGATGACGCCTCAACAGTTACTCTCATAGATAATGAAATAGCAAATGAATTAAACTTAAATGGACCTTCCAAACCACTCTGTATATCGTGGACAAATAGTGACGTAGATATACAGGATGATTCAAAAATTGTCACACTCAATATACAGGGTCTAAATGAAGGTAAAAGTTTTCTTTTGCGACATGTGCGCACTATGAAAGGTTTATCTCTTCCTACACAGAGTATTGATATGAAAAAAATTTCCGAAAAATATCCTCACATTTACAATTTTGAATATTTATCTATGTCAACTGCTAAGCCCACGATACTTATAGGGCAAGACAACTGGCCTCTCTTAGTGAGTCGAAAAATAATTAGTGGTCCATGGAACGGACCAGTTGTCAGTAAAACTTTATTGGGTTGGGTTTTGCACGGGAACGTGGATAAGAACTTGATAGAGGATATTATAGGAAAACATTTCACTTGTCACATCAACGAGGTGGGAAAAGATGATTTAGATTTGCTTCATGATTTAGTGAAAGAACAGTGGAAGATAGAGAACATGAACATCAAGATGAAGAAGTCATTCATTACTTCAAAAGAAGATCAGAGAGCTCAAGATATCATGGATGCAACAATTAGGAGAATCGAAGAAAATAGATTCGAGACAGGTTTGTTGTGGAAGCAGGATGATATGGTACTTCCAGAAAGTAGAACTATGGCAATGAAGAGACTCAAGTATTTGGAGAAAAGAATGGATCGAGATTCGGTATTCGCTGATGCATATTGTAAGAAAATGGAAGAATATATTCAGAAAAATTATGTAAAAAAGATTAGTGGTGAGGAAATAAATGATAGAAATCCCAAAACGTGGTACCTTCCCCACTTCGGAGTGAAAAATCCCAATAAACCCAACAAGGTGAGAATAGTATTTGATGCTGCAGCAAAATCAAATGGTTCATCTCTTAATGATTATTTATTAGCAGGCCCTGACCTTTATAATTCTCTTTTATCTATTCTTTTGAACTTCAGAATTCATAAAGTTGCCTATGTAGCAGATATCGAAGACATGTTTTTGCAGGCAAGAGTGCGAGAAGAAGACAAATGTGCTCAACGGTTCCTTTGGCGAGGAAAGGATCGAACAAGAGAACCTGATGTCTACGAAATACAGGTGGTATTTTTTGGGGCGAAGTGTAGTCCGTCTCTTGCCCAAGAAGTGAAGAACAGAAACGCTTTAGATCATGTCGATGAGTTTCCTGAAGCGGCTAATGAAATTATAAAGAAACACTATATGGATGATTATTTAGGAGGTACTGATGATGAAGGAAAAGCAATAAAGTTGGTAAATGAGGTAATAAAAGTTCATAGTAATGGGGGATTTATAATTTGTAATTGGATTTCTAATAACCAGAGAGTCTTAGAAAGTATTGATCCAGATTTAATTGCAACTCAATGTAAAAATCTCAAGTTTGACTCTAATATTGATTCAGAGAGGATTCTGGGACTATGGTGGAACCCCAAATCAGATGTTTTCACTTTCGAAAGTAAGTTTCACAAAGTTGACCCTGATATTTTGAATTTGAAGCGGCGTCCTACGAAAAGAGAGGTTCTCAGGGTTGTAATGTCTCTTTTTGACCCTTTGGGATTTATAGGAAACTTTACTATTCATGGGAAAATTTTATTGCAAGACATTTGGAGGGTACAGATTGGTTGGGATGATGAAATTCCTGATTCATTGAAATCTAGATGGGACTTATGGTTGAGGGATTTGGGAAAAATTAGCGATTTCAAAATTCAGAGACAATATTTTCCATTGAAGTTCTCTAATAACTCAACTCGAGAAATACATATTTTTTGTAATTCCTCAGAAAACGCCTATGCCGCCGTGGCTTACTTGAGACAAAATGATGGAAAAAATGTGAATATATCTTTTCTGTATTCAAAATGCAAAGTGGCACCACTGAAGCAACTATCGATTCCGAGGTTGGAACTTCAAGCTGCTTTAATAGGGGCACGAATAGGAAACTTTTTGAGATCTGAAATTGACATTGGTGTTGATAAAGTTTTTTATTGGAGTGATTCGAGAACTGTCCTCCATTGGATAGCTTCAGAATCACGTAGGTATAAAGTCTATGTAGCTCACCGAGTGGGAGAGATTCAGGAGTTGACTGAGTCTAGCAATTGGCTTTATGTGCCTTCTAATGAAAATGTTGCGGACGAAGCTACAAAAAGGGTACATGAAATTGATTTTTCAGAATCATCTAGATGGTTGAAAGGCCCTAGTTTTCTGTGGGAACCTACTTGGGCTTCGATTAGTGAAACTAATCATAACTATGACGATAATCACGAAGACTATGAACTTAGGAATGAATTTGTGGCAGTTATTTCAGAATTTGGAGATGGAAAGCTCTCAGAGGCCCTTCCTGACCCGAAACGTTTTTCCAAATGGAATAAACTTTTACGATGTACTGCATGGATATTGAGATTTTTGCGAAATTCTAGAACTATCAATAAACTCAAAACTGAACTTCTACCAGTAGAAATTGAAGAAGCAAGTCTATTGTTATTCAAAAGGGTTCAACAGGAAAAGTTTTCTGAAGAATTATCCCTACTTCATAATGGTAAAGCGATACCAAAATCAAGTAAATTGCATAAATGCATTTGTATACTTGATGGGGAAATTATTCGATTAGGAGGAAGATTGGAAAATTCATTGCTTTTGAATGATTTCACCAAAAGACCTATAATTTTGGATTCTAAGCATGAAATCACAAAATTGTTAATCCACAATGAACATGAAAAAGTTAACCATCACGGAAAGGAAACAGTTATAAATAATCTGCGACAAAAGTTTTGGATTTTAGGACTACGACAAGGTGTGCAACGTGCTTGGAGAAGTTGTTATCGTTGTAAAATCAGAAAAAGTAAACCAAATATTCCTTTAATGGGTCAGCTTCCTTCTTGCAGATTAGAACCCACCTCTAGGCCCTTCATAAAAACAGGAGTAGACTATTTTGGACCGATTTCAGTCACAGTAAGGAGATCTCATGAGAAAAGGTATGGAGTAATCTTTACTTGTATGGCTACTCGCGCCGTTCATATTGAAATAGCTCACGACTTATCAACTGAAGGATTTCTGCATGTTTATCGACAGTTTGGCTGCAGGCGAGGATTTCCCTTAGATATATTTTCCGATAATGGAAGTAATTTCAAAGGTGCTGAGCGAGAATTGAGAGAAAAATTGGCGGCATTCAACCAAGACGAAATCATACGATCATGTACTTCCAGGAACACAGTATGGCATTTTTGTCCACCACTTTCACCCAATATGGGAGGAGCCTGGGAAAGACTGATTCAGTCTATAAAGAAGAGTTTGAAGGAGGTTCTGACTCAGAAATTTCCACCGGAATATACCCTCAGAACATTACTCACTGAAATCGAGAATATCATCAATAGTAGGCCTTTGACTCACGTTTCTTTGGATCACGAAGATGCGGAAGCGTTGACGCCGAATCATTTTTTGATTGGTCCAGATTACCTGGCTAGCGCTCCAATGAAAACCACCGCAGGAGATATATGTCTTCTCTCAAAGTGGAGAGCTGCACAGCGACTGAGTGACTTATTTTGGAAGAGATGGCTACAAGAATATCTGCCCACCCTTGTACGTAGGGACAAATGGCTGACCAATAGAGAAAATGTGAAAGTTGGCAATGTAGTACTGATAGCTGACCCCGACAGTCCACGGAATTCTTGGCCTCGTGGCAAGATTGAAGCAGTTTACCCCGGCAGAGACTCCATCGTCAGAGTCGTGGATGTGAAAACTTCCAGTGGAGTACTTCGTCGACCAGTTAGCAAAATATGCGTATTGGATATAGCTGAAGAGAGTAATTGAATTTAATTGACTTCAATTACGGTGGGGAGAATGTCGGAAGCAGACTGAAAATTTGTTGAATTAATTTCACACTGTATAATTTGTTGTTATAGTTATCTGTTGTTATGTACAAAAAAAGAAGAAATAATATAGATAGACAGAAAAAAAGTTTGTAGAGTTACTTAAGATAAAATTTCGTAAATTCGGTTCTTCCAGCCGGATAACAGTTACTATTCTAGGTAATATCTATTACAATTGTCGCGTGGAAGTTGAAAGGGAAAAACTCTCATACTTCGGCGTCTCCACCAAATGTCACGAAAATGATAAGGAAGTGTAGTGTTTGTTTGAAAATGGTTGAGTGAATCAAGTGATATTATACTAGTTCATTAGTTTACTGAAAAAATAAGTCAAAAACATGATGAAAATCTTCCATTCGAATGGACGTGACTTTTAAAGGGGTTTTTGAAGAAAACCGCCCTTCCAAGTGAGGACAATCAAACAACGAGAAACATGGAACTTTTAGCTTGGCTGCGAGAGGTGATTTCAATTGTGTATTTGAAGTGTACCCTGGTGGAGTGAAAAAATGAGAGATAATGAAATTTAACTTAGTTTATTGACAACGAAAGAAATAGACAAAAAAACATGATCACAGTGAATGAATACAAAAATTACTCGAAATAATTACCCATTAATAAAATGAATCAGGTTGAAATAATGCAGTTGGGATCAAATAGATATGTAAGTACTCACATTATCATTCCAAGGCAGGAGAGATGTGCTTTCTTCATTCTTCAAAAAATTACGCCGACTACTAAACTAAAATTAGTTTGGTTCGTCAAACTGATCACTAAAGATGCAAAAAACAAAAAGCCCGATTCGGAAGGCAGTCTTCCAATTTATATAAAAAATAATCCTGTCGTCATGAACCATTCCGCTGACAATTGCTAAATTCGCAATTCTCAGCGTTCATTTATGATTATCGACGACCAGTGATATAACTTGAAACCTGTTGTCTGAAACGACGTTGAACTTGGAAATTCGCCGGATATAAATACTTCTATTACAGCTGAATAATATAACATGCGTGAATGATTTATTTTGGAATGAAATATTGAATTGAAAAATTATGAATTATATTAATAATGACTCGATTTCCAAATTCATTTTCAGGTTGATAATTTTGAAAATGTGAAGATAAATCTTTATATGAGACCTTTTATTTTCAATATATGACACATCTCCCCTCCTTAGTAAAGCTGGACCCCAGCTTCGAATTGAAAATTGATTAAAAATTATATGAAATTGAAAATTTCCACAACTAAAAAACATAAATACTCATTTTTATTCCTAGAGAAAAAACATAGATGTCCCGACATTATCTTTCGAATCAATTCGGGTATGAGTTCTCACGTGGCACAAAAAAACTGAGTCCGGCACTGGCACTGTACGTCAGTTCGTGGAAGTTGTTCCCGTGTCGTACGCTCTTGGCTCCCTCAGTGGCAGGTCTCCGCATGCAGTGTTGCCAACGGCGAAAACACTGTACCCCATGTACAGCCTGGGACTCTGGGACCTCGTAGTATACTAGAATGACTGATGATGTCGTGCTCCATCCATCGTTGATGGATTTGCTGGCAACGAATGCGCCCATCGGTTGATTTAGTGGTGTTCCGTGCAGCTTATGTTACACCAGTGAAGAAGTCGTGAACTACTCCTTTCAGTCCTTTCCCGCCAAATTTTAAGACAGCGGCAGACATGGTTGGTTGACGTTGGAATTGTTGAAATGGCAAAATTGTCGATCAAGCAAATTGCAAATTCCATTGCAAATTGCTACCAAGATGCTGATTCGGCACGCTTCGGACTCCATTTTGGTCTTTTCGTCTGTGGATTGTGAGTGAAGTGGAACAAAATTGGCATATTTTCCAACTTTTAACGGATAGCTGTATACAGAGTATGGTCAGGACTCCTGGACACTTTACTGGTAGTTTTCGCAGGTGAGTTCGACTTGGTACAGGTACCATGCTTGTTGCTGGGTCAATCCTGGGCAGGTGTCTCGACATCATTTGTAGTGGAGCATTTTTCAGGCTCGAGGAACATCTGGCATGTAGTATACTGTGGTCTGGCCTTCCTTCTGGGGTTGAAGAATGGGATGCGGGGTGCTGCCGTTCTGGACTCCGTCTATGGGTGGACCGTTTCTTGCCTTCGTATCAGTGCCTGTTTCTGGTGTATGCCTCCGTGATGTCCCGTGATACATGAAAAAGATTATTTGCAGTAAGTATTCTTTAATTACAATAGAAAGTATTAATATTTTCCTTTTCTACACATTCCTTAAATTTTATATTACTAGGTATATAACTGACTATATTCTTATGGATACTTCTTAGTGCAAAGTCCCAACCTACAACGATTGAGAGAAAATGTTCTCAAGGTTCTTATTATCCCTATTCGTACAACCTCAAATCATTTGAGATCATTACTTTCCTTTTTGTCCCACTTTCTAACTCTATTGTGTTAAGTTTCTCTGTCTAATTCTACTATTCCTTTTACTCACAGGTGACATTTCTCTTGCAATCGACAAATATATCTTACCCCCTTATTTAATCAAAACATCAAAAAAAATTGCAAGTTGATAGCGCTTCCCCCCATCCCTTTCAATTGGTCTTAATAAAAATACGAAACCAAAAATAATGTGTTACTGTTTATTTTGTTTCATAAGTCAATGTATTGATGTTGGATATTGAGTGGAAATTGATAACTAAGTATCACTGACATGGAACGTTTTTTAAATTGCATGGCTCTCACTTTCTCAACAAAATGTATTCTTTCTGAAAAAAATATGTGCAACTGTATAGAATTAATCCTTTGACTTCTTTCATTAATATCATCATATCTACTCATCTTATTACTCATCATATTACTCATCATATATCTCATATTTTTCACCTCATAAACTCATTATTCATTTCATCTCATAAACTCATTATTCATTTCATAAAGTATCTGCATAGGAAAACTTTCAACCCAGGCTTAGGGTAATTCTGCCAAGTTTCCCACGCACACCTTACTAATACAACACTAATACAACTCATAGTTCATAGCTCATAATTCCCTTATGACACAGTAACATTCTTGTTACCAACTGGACAATAATTTCTCCTATATTGTCCTACATATATTCTCTTTATCTTCATATAATAATCCTTATTTCATCATCACTCATCATAATTCTTAGGAAGTCAACTTTACATTACTCATTATTACTTCATACTCTCCGGTTGCACACATAAATACATATTTTACTTCTCAAAAGTAAAGAAAAAGGTTTTAATTGCCATGCATGAATATTTTTATTTATCACTCCAAGATCATTTCCCACCAGTTGTTGAGATGCACTGATAAATCGTCAAATTTTGATTTGAGACTGTTAGATATCCCTTCACGCCTCCTGTTCACTTTCCTGATTGACAAAACATAAGGGTGAGTCTTTGTCTTGACAATCTCAGAGAGTTAGGACAGTCATACGAATGATCAATCTCCTTCTCAAATCTCCAAGTTTCAATTTATAGTGTTTTCCAACTACAAATGACTTCGAAAAATAATTACATTTTACTTATGCTCCAACAAAATTATTATTATTATTTTCCATTCTCAACAAATAATAAAGAAAAAAAAGCTTGTTATAAGGGGTTCGAGGGGGAATTTTTCCATGTTTCATAAATATATCACCAAATTATACTTGAGATTCATGAAAATTCATTATCTGTATCGCTATCATGGTAGTGGAGAAAATGTTCATCTTTCATTATTAAAGTTCAGTGTCTGCGAGCACAGCTGCCAGATAGCTGACCTAGTCTAACAGTTTCCTTATTGAAGTGCGACAATCCAAGAAACGATAAAACTGACTGCTGTGTCATGTTCAGAATTTTGCTTTGATCAACATAATAGGAATGCCGTCCACTGAGTACTCGGCAAAAAGTAGAGAGCTGAATCAAAATTCAGAGATGCCAAGAGATAACATTTTGATCAATCGTTTCTATCAAAATTTCAAAAGAAGACATTATTATTAGTTATTCATTTTTACCGATTTCCGAAAAAAAATGTTGCAGGATACCTATAAGTAAAATTATTTGATAACTACTATATGATAACTACTATTCTGAACTACATTACTGCTTTTTCTTATGGTCTTTATCATTAAATCACTATTTAGGTGGAAGAATGAGCCTTTTTCGAGTCAATTGATATTTATTGAACAGTTGAAAATGGAAAAATGTCGGAAAAAAATTGAAACCTTCCATATTCAGAAAAACTGTTATTATAATGCAGCATATATTTTATAAATTCTCGTCAATTCTGAAAGCCACAATTAATTTCGTGATCATCATAAATTATTTCTTGATGAGACGACCCTCTAATAAAAAAAAACTGCATACCTATAGCAAACATTATTTTCAGATATTAGTAAGGTTGGCACACACTGTATGGAGATATTATAACAAAGAAAGTGAAAAATATTGACCCAAGGAATTACTAGCATTATACAAAAAAGAATGACACTCGAATACTAAGGCAATTCAAACTTGTGAGGAAAAATCGATTGAATTAAATCGGGATATAATAGCTTCAATATCTATTGTGAGTAAATTTTTAGCTCTATCTATCACTGAAAATATTTTTGAAATCGTCTTTTTATATCTCATATAATTCAACTGAATTACTTCAATACATCTTATTACATTACATCTTTACAGCTAGTTGGTTCCCGAGAACAAAGAAATATCATGCAGAGCTATATCACTATTTGAATTTTAGTTGATTATTTTATCGAAACTGAATGTTCAATATGTTTAAAAAATATGATTGATATTGCAATGAAGAATTAATTAACTAAATATAACTTGATTAATAAAAAAGCAAATAGTAGAGCGCTCCATATAGAAAAAATTGTATGGAAAAAAATGGATAAATCTCATGAAAAATCAGATGATAGCACATATATTGAGAAGTTTAATTGATATAAATACTTCCAAACCTTCCATTCCTTCGAAACATACCATCCCAACTAATGAGGTTTGAAAAATAGGATATATTTTCGTTTTTGTGAAGAATGATTGATAAAAAAAGTCGATTGTTATGGAAAAATGTGCTTTGAATGAAAAATACACGATGTATTTTTTTTTCTCCTGATTTTGCCAAAATTTTGCTTGATAAAAGTTAAAGAAAATATTCAGAAAAATCAATATAAATTGGGTAGTACTTCATAAAAAAACTTCTGTCAAGAAATAACACGAAGGGTTATTATGTGCAAAAAACTACTAGATGTAAGGAATATAATTCAAATTACTGTTTATTGGTATTGCGAAGTATGTTTCGACAAATTAGGCTTTATATGTATTGAAATCATTCAAATTGAACAACAACCACAAAAAATGCAATAATTGAAAAAAGAGAAGAAAAAAAAACAAAAAAAAAAGAAAACATTTATCAACACAACATCGTTTCAACCAGAAATAACTTTGTAGAAAAAAAATGACTGCAGAAAAAAACTTATCCGTTCCAGATACCTATACTCTGATCATTTTAGAAAACAAGAAAAATCCAGCAGGGTTGTTCACTTTTCAGCCAAATACAACAAATTATCATTAAGACTCTAACAATTAAACTTCTTATATGGAAAAATTTGTTTTACAGGCCCATTATGGAGAATGAAGCCTCCAAGAACGAGCAAGGCGCCTCCACCAAATGTCACGGAAATAAAAAGGAAGTGTAGTGTTTGTTTGAAAATGGTTGAGTGAATCAAGTGATATTATACTAGTTCATTAGTTTACTGAAAAAATAAGTCAAAAACATGATGAAAATCTTCCATTCGAATGGACGTGACTTTTAAAGGGGTTTTTGAAGAAAACCGCCCTTCCAAGTGAGGACAATCAAACAACGAGAAACATGGAACTTTTAGCTTGGCTGCGAGAGGTGATTTCAATTGTGTATTTGAAGTGTACCCTGGTGGAGTGAAAAAATGAGAGATAATGAAATTTTACTTAGTTTATTGACAACGAAAGAAATAGACAAAAAAACATGATCACAGTGAATGAATACAAAAATTACTCGAAATAATTACCCATTAATAAAATGAATCAGGTTGAAATAATGCAGTTGGGATCAAATAGAAATGTAAGTACTCACATTATCATTCCAAGGCAGGAGAGATGTGCTTTCTTCATTCTTCAAAAAATGACGCCGACTACTTTTAAAAATTAGTTTGGTTCGTCAAACTGATCACTAAAGATGCAAAAAACAAAAAGCCCGATTCGGAAGGCAGTCTTCCAATTTATATAAAAAAATAATCCTGTCGTCATGAACTATTCCGCTGACAATTGCTAAATTCGCAATTCTCAGCGTTCATTTATGATTATCGACGACCAGTGATGTAACTTGGAACCTGTTGTCTGAAACGACGTTGAACTTGGAAATTCGCCGGATATAAATACTACTATTACAGCTGAATAATATAACATGCGTGAATGATTTATTTTGGAATGAAATATTGAATTGAAAAATTATGAATTATATTAATAATGACTCGATTTCCAAATTCATTTTCAGGTTGATAATTTTGAAAATGTGAAGATAAATCTTTATATGAGACCTTTTATTTTCAATATATGACAATATCACATGAAATGCTTTTGAAAAAACTTGAATCGTACGGCATTCGCGGCATTGTGTATGAGCTTTTTAAGGACTACCTAACTAATCGAAGGCGAAAGGTTAAAATAAATGACTTCTGTAGCGAAAATCAACAAATACAATTCGGTATTCCCCAAGGAACAGTTCTTGGTCCTCAGTTATTCATACTATATATAAATGACTTATTAGAAGTAAATATTTCGGGCGATATTATATCATATGCTGATGATACTGTGCTACTCTTCGCAAGTCACACCTGGGAAGCAACTAAAGAACAGGCTGAAATAGGTCTATATAAAATCAAGTGCTGGTTAGATAGTAATCTACTTAGCTTGAACTTTCAAAAAACCAAATTTATGACCTTCTCAAATAGTGCTGTAAACCAACCTAATTTCCTCACCTTGAAATATCACTCCAACTGCACAATAAATACTTGTCTATGTCAAAGAATAATAATAAACAATACACTGAAATGGGATAGCCACTCTGAATATTTAACAAAAAGGCTTAGAAAACTGGTATACACCTTTTATGAGCTACGAAAATTCCTCCCAGTAAACATACTCACAATTGCATACAGATCACTGGTCGAATCTATTTTATCGTACGGTATCATCATATGGGGTGGTACTTACCAAAACCAAATAAAAACACTCATATTGACACAAAAATGGATCTTGAAAGTTATGTTATCAAAACCAAAAAGATTCTCAACAATACAGCTCTTCTCAGATTCAAGATTCATGGACTTACACCAACTTTATGTTTTCAACGCCTCTAAATACGTATATAAAAATAAAATAGATTCAAACATCACAACACACGATCATAACACAAGAAGAAGAGACAACATGAAAACACCCCAAACTAAAACAACCCTATTCCAAAAATTTATTTGTACCACAGGACCAAAAATTTATAATTGGCTACCCCAAAACCTAAAAAGCATAAGAAATTTTAAATTATTTTGCAAGAAAACGAAAAAATTCATACTTGACAACAGAGAAAATCTTAAGTCAATTCTATGATGAAAAGTTTAAAGCTAACTCTTATAAATATATATGTATATGTATGTATATGTGTGTGTATGTATGTATATGTATGTGTGTGTATATATTATGAACAATAGAAACGCCCTGTTGTGGTCTTCTTAATCACCAACCTAACCACTACATACTTGTAAGTCTGTTTATAATTAGTATAGGTTATCATTATTATTATGAACACCCTTTTCTATATTCCTACTCTCTTTACTGTTCATGAAACTATCCACTGTAGGTACTTTCATTTCCATGTATAAAGTATACTTCTTGATTTGTTAATAAATCTACTTGCTACGCAAATCTACCAGTCAGGCACACTACAACTTCTTCAGAAGTTAGGTGCAATGTCATACTGTTGAAAAATAGCATTTAACCTGAAATGTAACATTAGTTCAATAAAATTATCTATCTATCTATCTATCTATCTATATGGCACCTTCATTCGTCCCTCAAAGTTCTTGAACATTAGTACATTTTCAGGCATAATTATTGATTATGAAACTGATGGGTGGTGTTGTAGTATTCAAGTGATTACAATGATACGTTTGGTGAGGTAAGAGTTATCGCTCAGTAGAAGAATACAACGAACATCCATCACAAAATAGTTTTATGCTTATGGGCGGATAGTTGTCTCGAAACTAACCTTGAAAGATCTTAGATCCAACAATAGTGACTATCACCGGAGTCCTCAAAACTCAAGATGTTCTTATTATTCAACCAGAAAATCCGTACCTGTTACATCCGAAACTTCGGAAAGTGTGGATAACATGTAACTTCTGACACCCTACCATCAGCATGAATTCTAGGATGAAATACAGAAGGTAATGGCCCACGTTGGTCCTCATTGCGAACATTCACTACAGCTCTTTTCGATTTAATGCATTCAGATAGTTTCACATACGAACATTTACTCAATGGGCTATATTTTTTTATGTTGTTGTACTTCAGGGAATCTCGCTCCGCTCGTCCCGCAGAAATTGCAATAGTCATATGAAGTGAAACTATTTCTGGAGTGGTCACTCGATAACCAAATATTCTGAATATGACTTGAAATTTTCCCCTTTCCTGGGACAAGAAACACAAAGGATACCTATTACCTATTATTGGGTAGATATTTATTATTCATCATCGAATATTCTGTCATTATTCTTATCGGAGATGGTTTTAAAGGATATTTCACAACAATATAACCAACTCATTCAATAAAAAACATTTTAGAAATACTATTATTCAGATGTGAAGCTTCGATAAGCCAGAAACTCAATTCCACTGAATTGGATTATCTCAAGCTTCTTTCATAAACAATAAGTGGGGAAGCTTTTCCAGCTGGATTCAGTGCATGTTCGTATTGACAGCGTCTTCTACCTGTCAACGACGATTACTCGGACGATTATGTAATCCACTATTCGATCTAGGAGGTCACCCAATAACATGGGTAAACAGCTCACCATTCACTCCTCGATAATATTGACATAATGTGTTTGCAAGAAGAGAATTGGAAAAAGAAAGTTCTCAGGAGAGGTTGCCGTGATCCGCATTTCTGGGTACTTTTATGACTGATTCTCTCATTCTCATATCGAAACTGTTATATCGAGAAATATCACATTTGATTGATTCCAGAATGAGTTTTCAGGTCTTTTAGATTTAGTATTGTTCAGACGTTTCTGTCATAGTACGTATACCTATTCAATATCATTAGAGACGCACTCCACCGAAATATAACCAGCTATTGAATGACGAAATTGATACTTGATGGACATCTATGATAATTTTAATGAAAAACACCTTATAGTGAAATGAGAAATTGCATAGTGGAACGTGTAACAGTTTTGTGAACTTGTCTTGTGAAAATCTCAGAATAAATAGTTTTTCAATAACGTAACCAGTTATTTTTGAGCAAGTTTTCTCGTGTTATGTTTAAAATCTGTGGGCAATATTCATGGATAACTACCAAAGACTAGTGATTTTTGTTTTCCCAGAATATGTCTGAATACCGCAAGAGTCTGAGTGGTGAGAATGAAATAAGCTGTCCCGGTTCATAGATACTAATGATAACAAGAGTCTCATTGAAATATAAATTAACTAAAGGATGAAATTGAAAAATAATACGTTCATTGAAATATTATTTGAAAGTATTTTATGTCAACTTCTGCTACGGATGTAGTTTTTTTTTGGATTCCTGTATGAATAAACATACCTGTCATCGAATTATTCTTCATCTCGTGTACCCATGCGGTTCATTGAAACTGACCCTCTATAGTGATTTTTCTGTATCACAGAGATTATTTTTAATATATGAAATTAGAAATGATGTTATACGTGCATTAGGCGAGAACTGGTGAGTAATATAATATCATGTACATGTAAATCCGTTTGATATTTAATATTTATTTGTGTCTGAATACATCATTGGCAAGTTTTATGCTTGGTTCATAGACACACTTTTTTTTTTATTTTATATTTCACTTTCACTCTAGGGAAGTTTTCAAAATGCTGATAAATGGAGGCGTTCATACACAAAATATCAAAGTGAAAGCATCGTATATGAAAGCTTCCATTGATTAGTATTGTGAGAACTTCCTCAAGATAAAAGTGAACGATAAATTGAAAGTGAAAGTTTGGTCTATGAACCAAGCATAATATAATGGTATGTATTCATTTTTCAGAATTGTCTGAATGCTTTTTTGTTTCAAAAGTACTTACTCATCACATATTCCACAAAATGATTCAGATATGAATTTCATTTTATTTTCCAATCATCATTCTAGCATTCAGAGCATAGCAAATTTTGTCTCACTGAGTATCGGGACCATTGTGCTGTAAACTACACATGATACAATGAACAAAAATATCGACTAACTAGTTCAGAATTAGCTATGAATATTCCTAATTTTTTTTCTAAATCGAGCATCTATAGTAGTTTTCACAATAAATGGTATTGACTGAAGGATTATAATGAAAACAATTAGACCCTTAAGTTTTAAAATCCGAGATGCACATCATAAATGTAAAAGAACCGGATTCAGGTAATTTTGTTTCTCAGAGAGGGATTGTAGAGGATTACAGCTTACACTTCTTGTTCATTTCAGTCTTTGTATTTCATTGGAAGTGTTCACTTGTGTTACGGCGTGCAATAATTTTATAACATTTATTTGTTATTACAGACATTAATAGCAAATATTTTATACCCCAACGTACAGAATAGGCAGTATGTGGCGTCCGTTTTTAAAAAGTAATAGTGCTTCTTCCAGTGAATCGTTAAAGAAGAATCACTTATCTTGTGACGCGAAAATCATTATAAAAAATGTGTATAGTTCCTTACTTCAGCAAGGATATAACGCGGGTGCTGCAGCAAAAGTAACCAGTAATTTGACGAAGGTGCCTCTTACTTCAGTTAGACGATTTGTTGAAAATTCCATGGAATCAAAAAAAAAGCGTAAAGATTCCGGTGTCACAAAAAGTCTAGACGACTGGGAAAAAAATTTGATAAGGCGAAAAATCTACACTATGTACGATGAGCAGCGTGTCCCTACAATCAAAAGTCTGAAACAGCGGCTCATCAATGACGAAACTCACATCAACTGTGGCCTCACTACTCTTTGGCGAGCTCTGTCTGCAATGGGCTTTAAATATCGCAAAATTGACAAGAGATAAGTAATAATGGAATCCACACATTTAATAAACTGGCGTTCTGAATATATAACGTCAATAAGAAAATACCGGTCTGAAAATCGGCCAATACTCTACCTCGACGAGACGTGGTTTGACACGCATGACATCCCTTCCAAAGGATGGTCTGATTCCTCTGATAAGTGTAAAAAAAAGCACCATCAAATAAAGGGAAGAGAATCACAATATTACACGCAGGATCAGAAAATGGTTGGATCCCAAACGCTATGTGGCTTTCTGCCAAAAATATTAAGGACTCTTGTGTTGATCATCACGAAGATACGACAGCAGAGCTTTTTGAAGATTGGTTTAGAAATTGTCTGTTACCCAACATTCCGCCAAACAGCGTTATAGTAATGGACAACGCAAGCTATCATAGTCGACAATTGCAAAAAATTCCTGGCTCAAAGAATACGAGATTGGAGATTCAAAACTTCATGGCTGCAAATGACATATATTTTGAGGAGAATTATACAAAAAAAGAACTTTTACAAGTGCTGCAGTCATTTTCTTAAAAAAAAAACGTCTGTTTGTGACACAATTGCAGAAGAATTGGGACATACAGTGTTACGACTACCTCCCTACTACTGCGTGTTCAATCCCATAGAGCTTATGTGGCACCAACTTAAATCGAGCGTGCGCGGAAAAAATACTTCTCCGACTTTAAGTGGTAGTGTGGTAGAAATAATTAGGAACTGTATGAATGACATTCCTACCGAGAGTTGGAAAAGTTCTGTTAGTCATGTTATAAATGTTGAAAACTCGTGCCTTTCTGTGAAATCAATTGCGCCAATTATAATTAATTTAGATGAGGATAGCGATAGCGACACTGAACTAAATATAGAATAGAATTGTAACATTTAAATAAATTACTTGTATATCTCCTACATTATGCAAAATCAAATTTCTTAAGTTCGACCCTATAGCACATTTGCATCTTTTACCAGATGATTTTCTACACAATGGGATTAAATCGGGTAGTTTATTGCAGTTAATAAGCCAATATCATTTACTGTGAAAAATACTATACCAGAACACAACTACTCCCATGGTTTATACTCCGAAGGGCGTTAAATTATTTCTGGAAGGTGTCAGTGCAGGCTTCTCCATAGAATGAATTCCTGCATATGCTTTCGGATATACAACTGCCGGAATTGATTTTCAATAATCGAGACAGATATACTTCGACTATCGATCGATTTTGGGCTGATTGGCCTAATGTCAGTAGAAGGAAGTTTCCACCATCAACTCAAGGTTAATTCTTTCCCATATTTGAAAATGATTTTTCTCCAAGAGACTCATCATACCTCGAAAAAAGGCTGAAGCTAACAAAAAGCAAAATAAGCACGCCGCTACGTCAGCGCGCCATCTGCCTTTAGATGTGGTAGCAACTAAAAGCGAATCCAAAGCGCTGGTTGGGTTTGGCTTGGAGAAAACATCACCAGGCAGCATTCAGTTCCAAAATTGATTGTTGTTGCATTCTGAATCAACTTAAAGGAGAAATGGACTGGTGATTGATACTGATTAATCGGGTCGTGCCTTTAAGATCTTACCTTAAACTCCGTCTTACCTTCTCTTGAGATCTTGTGGGTGAATCTCTGCGGACGATGGACTGGTCAGTCGTGCGGGGTGTCACGGAACACAACACTGAATAGTACCGAAAAGGGCAGCAATGGCCATGTGGGAATGATATTTAGCGAATGAGTGAGTGAATGCCGAATCGCCGTTCTTCCGTCTCTCTCGCAGAGAGTGTTACTACACATCTTAAATGCAGACACGCGTAAAAGGGGCAATTGTATGCGATGAGCCAAATATTGGTGAATATAAGTAACTCTTGAAATTATAAATTAATTATTAATCATCATTATATATATACACATTACTATACAAAGAAAAGTTGAGCAGAAACGCGACAATTTTTATAACTTACGTATTCCGAGACGCTAAATCAAAACGCAAACTTCACCTTCGTTTGGTTGTTATGGATGAATTATACTACCTCAATCTGTTTTTCTTGAAATGATAGTCATTTTCATGCAATAACCCGAAATGTTAGCTGTTTCTCTATATAGCAGGAAACAACGTTTCGGAACATTTGAAATCACTTTGAAAAATTTTTTTTTCATGGAAATGAGAAATTATAACCATTGACAAAATATCCTTCGATCATTTGACGGAGCTGAAAGAAAGGTTGAAACGCACTTTTTAAAAAAGATTCTAGATGAAGAGGGAGCGCCACGTTTACCATTCGGATTGGTGATCAGTAAACTCGAAATACGGGAGTAAGCCCAAATTTGCGATAAAAATGCATCTGGCCGGTAAGGTGAATTTTCATTTAAATTGAGGTCTGATTATCGAAAGAAAAATGTACAGCTTGCATTTTCTCAGGTACATTCTCTGGAAGATTTTGCGAAAAATTACTTAGAGAAAAATTATTGCTGCCGTTCTCATGAAAACCTCAATTCTCAGTAACCTCTTTCTCGATTCCATACAGTGGTACCTTCACTGAACAGCTACTTACCATTAGACACCTAGGCATCCAGTGTTCATTCACCGGACGCAGTATACTGGTTCGATTCGACTTGATCTCTATACAGGATCATTAAAATTGTTATAGTGGTTCTCATTTCCAATGTAACGACAAACGGGAATCCCACCTTCGGAGAAGAAAGAAGAAAGAACGCCAAGATATCAATTAGATACCTCTAAAAATGAATGAGATAGGGCACTAATATTCCAGGAGGGGATCTTTCCGATGATCTTCGCTGAACCTTGAATAGAATTCATCGAAATCCATTCTGAGATCACTGATTTTTTGGGATATTATCCCACCCTGAGAAAGCGAACCTTACTTTGATCCAGAGACCTACGACGAAACGTCAAATGTGCTCCCATTCTATTCTCAGTGAATATCATACGGCTTGGTATATGGAGGTCGGGAATTGTTTACTTGAATCAAATGTGGAAGTTTTACTTGACAATCATATATCAGTTGGTCATATTAATATCATATAAAACGCTCTCGCCAGCAAATAATTTGAGTAAAAAAATATGTTCACCTACAAGTATATGCTTGAATGCCCAGTTTAGACAAATTGGATATGCAATCAAGAGATACCTAATCAAATGAAGAAGAACAGGTGGTTGGAAACTTCCCACCTCCTAAGATGTCTATATACTGGTGTTTCTAACGTTGCGATATTGTTTCAGACAAACCTGTGGACAAGGCGTGGTAGTTCATCAGTGGCCATTAGGGAGCGCTGGTAATCGAAAATTTCTATTAATTTTCGTGATCACTCGATCCATGGAACACGCTGTTGGCAATTCTGATGTTTTTGTAAAAGGATAGAGAATGTATCGGGACTGGATATGTGAGGTTATTGAAAACACCAAAACGCGCCTAATTTGTGTTTAACTTTATGCGTTATTTATTCCATGTAGTTTGAAAATAATTACTCAGTTGGAATAAATTTGCATTGTGTTTCTACTGATCTGGACCAGAATTCGAAACGACATGGCCACTTGGCAACACAGGACTGTCATCTCCACTGCAAGAGTGCCGGTACCTGGCGGATTTTTTGCAGTACTACTACGCCTACATCATCAAATTTTTCATCAAGTTGGCCATATCGGTCGTCTGATTTGCTAACAACCTCTTATATGGAGTAAACACACCAGTATATATCCACCTTACCACCTCCCCTTCT